>CM076578.1:310607719-310739992 GCA_034641835.2 Pinus albicaulis | reverse complement strand
ATGGAATAGCAAAGCAAATAAAGGATTGAACAACAATTCTGAAATAGAACAGCAAGTCTAAAATGGAACAGCAATTGAATAACTAAGTCCCGCAGGTTGTAACCAAACTTAATCTATTAACTCAAATGCATTCTTTGCAATCAAATAACATTCTTTCACTCTAAAAGCAATTCACACAAATCACACTAATGGAACAGCAATAACTATTAATGAATTATGGAACAGTACTGATAAATCAGAAACGCGCACAACACGAACGTTTAGTATAACAGCTCTGTAACAAAACAGTAAGAACATGCAATTAACTCTTGAAAGGATTAATAACTTGATGCGGAGTCAACACACGATTCTATCTGTAAAAAACCTCAATGATTCAATCTTTAACAAAGCATGTAATATGAACTTATAAAGCATATCAAATTACCAAATAACAATGATAAACAAACCACACAAAAGTCAAGTCGTAATGGTACAGAAGCAAGTGTCCTTCGGGGCCGGGCCCTTAGCCTCCAAGGATACACCGCTTTAAGTTAATCCAGACGCAGAGATGAAATAATCACCAAGCTTTTATTAATGCATCGGTCAAAAATACATTGAACCAGTTCTCAACGAGACTCAATAATCAAAGTTGATGTTTTACAGAAAATTACATAAAAGCGTATCCTATCTATCAAGCTAACAGTGTTGTCCCTTTATATAAAGGTGATGGCGGAGATGTCCAAGTAACATGATAAATAAAGCAGCGATCCCTCAGGATCGAAGATCCTGAGGGATTCGCCAAACTGTTAATTCTTCATCCTTTCCTTTCTTTGGCGCCGAGCTGGTGTCTTCTCCTTCTTTTCCGAGCCGATTTGCTGTAATCTATTTAGCCTTGTTTGCATTCGGTTCTCGTTCAGAGGGACAGCAGTTATCTCGACTTTGTCCTTTCCTTTGGAACGGAAATTCCTCGTTTTCTCCTTTTCCTGTACAGAAAATAACCATTATCAGTGGCTAAGTCTTGCATATCAATTCTCACATGTTTTGTTATGGTTCCTTATTACTTTCCAAATTCATGATACAAAAAGGTTCACAAATTCTATTAAAAAGCCACTGAAATAGTCATCAAAAGCATACCGTTGCAGTGGACTGTTTTCGCGGCACCATCTTCAACTGGTGTGAAGCTGTGTTGGCCAATATAAAAGGCCAACTTACCAGAGCAAAAACCGGGAAACTAAAAAACTTTGGATACGGATCCATTGTCGTTTCTTTTGCTTTGGAGAGGATTCCTCAGTTAGCTCCACAGAGTATTTCAGTTGATGCCGGTCGACCTCGAGAACCAAGAATGGTTCGCTGGTCCGCGCTGATGGCCCGTCATGCTATTGAGGGCACTGAGATTGTACGATTCCCTGCTTCATATTTTCATTGGCTGGATCGCCAAATTTTCATGATAGAGGATTTTCCATATGCAGGGATAGATTTCCGCGGAGATAGAGAGATGTCTCTCCCTGCAGGGGAACAGTGGGACGATTCAGGTAAAACATTTTTCAACATTTGCTAAGTTCTAATTTTTTTTTTATTTTTTTATCGTCTTAGAAAACTAATAATCAAAAGTTTTTTGAATACAGATGTAGGTCCACAACGACCAGCTCATCTCCAACCTTTCGAGAGGAGACAACCAGCTGCGCCCGCACCAGCCCCAGCGGGCCAATCAGTAGAGATTTTGACTGATTTGGAGCATCATCTAGAGCGCCTGACTCTAGATATACCAGAGACTAGCATAGATGACATTCCTCTCAGGTTACAAAGATATGTGATTGGAGTCCCAGGACCTTTCAGGAGGTTCCTATGCAGGGTGGCCCGAGCAGTTGTTTCCTATCGAGATCATCATCAGTGATGGGATGATCGTGTAGACTCATTTTTTGTACTTTTGTGTTATCATTTTTGCCGATCATAAGGTGTTTCCAACCTATGATCGAAGACGATGTATATTTTTTGAACACACTCCTATGATATATATCACTATTTTGACGGCTATCTGTGTACATAAATGAATGTTGTTTGTTTTACTGCTTTTAAATTATTGCAAATGTCTATTTATCATACTAGAAGCAATTGAATCTGCTAATGTATTTAAATGTCTTGGAATATGCTGATATTCAATGTAATCAAACTCACGTTCCAAGAGACGAACTCTCAAAAATAACCGTAATAACACCGGATTTCTAATGGTATAAACCCTGTTAAGCTGTAATACAACAAGTTCAGAATCCAACCTTACAATCAAACTCCGAATTCAAAATGATATGGACTCAGATAATAACTCAATCACTGCACTATACTCGGCAATGTTATTTGTTGTTTGACCAAGGCTTACCCCATGCATGGATACTAACTCGTCAGAAGGTGAATAGATAACCCAAGCTGCGGAAGAAATGTTCCGTGTACTACGACAAGCACCATCAGCAAAACCAATGTAGGTTTGAAGAGACGTCGACATCTGCAATATCAAGAGTAAAACTCAGATAAGCAGTCATAGTGACAAAAACACACTTCTACACTAGGCACACTTTTCTAATCTTAAAACACACCAGCAGTAAAGAAAACTAAAACTAACAAAAATCTCCACACCTCGTTTAAGCGTAATATCGCTTTAGATAAAGCCCATTTCTGGGTTTATCCAAAGGGATACCATCAAAATCTACTAACTCATAGGCCCCTTTTGCTAACTTTCGTTTCACAATGTAAGGACCATGCCACATAGGCACGAATTTTCCAGCTCCTAGCTTGTCATTAGCTTGATCATAAAGTAAAACTAGGTCTCCTTCTGAAAAAATTCGAGGGGTCACATTTCTATCATACTGAGCTTTTATCCTTTTAACATGAGCCTCGTTTGCTATTGCAGCACTTCGTTGATTCTCATCTAATTGGGCCAAGTACAAGAAACGTTTTTCCTCTTCAGACGTAGCTGGAAGTAATTCTATGGCTAATTTTAGTGACGGTATTTCGCATTCAATCGGTAGCACAGCTTCCAAACCGTAGACCAGTTGAAAAGGAGTGAAACCCGTTGATGTTTTGACTGAGGTTCGATATGCCCAAAGCGCTGAAAATAACATGGAATGCCAATTCGTCTTGTGAATACCAATGATTCATTTAATCATGGTGACTAAAACTTTATTAATGGCTTCAACGAGACCATTTGCTTGTGGATAGTACGGAGTGGAACTATCGTGGCGTAGGCCAAGTTGTTCTGTTAGTTCAGTCATCATGATGTTCCGAAAATGACTTCCATGATCCGTAATAATAGCCTGAGGAACACCAAACCTAGCAATTATATGATTGAATACAAATGTTGCAGCAGTCTTGCCGTCAGCTGAATATGTAGGCATCGCCTCGGCCCATTTCGTAAAATAATCTACTGCGAGAATAATATAGGCATGCCCCCCGGCCGAGTGAGGGTTACATGTGATAAAATCGATACCCCATTTTGCGAAAGGACCAACAACAATTATAGGGTGAAGAGGAGCGGGTGGCGCGCGCATCTTTCTATCAAAAATTTGACAGTTGTGGCATTTCCGAACCGCATAAATACAATCTTTAAATAATGTTGGCCAGAAATAACCTGCACGCAATATCTTTTGGGCAGTGGCATACCCAGACATATGACCGCCACATGCTCCAGAATGACAGTCATTGAGTACCTTTTCAGCTTCTTCATGAGTTAAACAACGTCGAAAAACAGAATCCGCTCCTCGTCGATAAAGAGTATCACCAATGATATTATATTGTTGGGATTGGAAACGTATTTTCCGTCGTTGAGTTCGTGAAATTTCAGGCCGAAAAGATTGGGTTTGGAGATACACAATAATATCTCCATACCATGGATCAAGCGTACTGATAAGAAACAAAGATTCGTCCACAATGGACTCTTCTGCCACTGTTTCAATATCAGTAGAGGGGAAATCACACATTAGTTCCGCAAAAACCAAAGACTTCTTTGCCTTGGATTTCTCAAATTCCAAGTCAAATTCTTGTAGGATAACTATCCATTTAGAATACTTTCCCCCTAGCAATTGTCTGGTTAAAATATACATCATAGGGTTGCAATCTGAAATTACTGTGGTTTTACGTAACAATATGTAATGTCGAAAACGTTGGACAGCTTGAACAGCTGCCAAGGCCAATTTCTCCACATGTGTGTATTTGATTTCAGTCGGATTCAAATTTCGACTAAGATAATAAATCACATGTTCGTTGTGAGATTCATCTTCTTGAACTAGTACCATCCCAATAGTGGAATGAGAAGCAGCGAGATACAAAATGTAATCTTGGTTGTAGTTGGGAGGATGCAATAACGGTGCATGGGTCAACGCATGTTTAAGTGCATCAAAAGATCGATCAGCGATCTCGTCCCAAAAGAACGGAATGTCCTGTTTCAACAACCGGGTAAAACCCTTTGCGAGCTCGGCATAGTTCTAATACCCATGAAAAGCTTAAGCTCGCAAACCTTGAGTTAAGCAATGCTTCACATAGTGTACTTAACAGTTTTCACTGGCTGATTCTAACAATTTTAATGCCTGATTTTAACAACAAATCCCAAAGAATTCCAATTCGCATCTTCACTTTGTAAACACATTGGTAAAGTGATTCAATCCTCTCCTATAATGCCATATCTCATAAAAATTGCTCAGAATTATGGGATGACTGCCCTACGTAATGAATGAGCAAATCATCGAGATATGGCTTAGTAATGTGTTAAATGTCATGAAATGCATAAGACATACAGCCTGCTGGAAAGTTTCTCCAGCTGCTTCTTAGTCCAAATGTGTCAGTAATAGGCAAACGCTCTACTGGACAAATAAAAGCTGTTTTGGGTTGATCTGCAGGGAGTATGTTTATTTGATTGTAGCCGGAAAAGCCATCCATGAAGGAAAACAATTCCCTGCCAGCACAATCATCGATTATTTGATCGATATAGGGAGTTGGATAATTATCTTTTGGACACGCTGATTAATATCCCTATAATCGATACATACTCTTATCGTTCCTTGTTTTTTAGTCACAGGAACAATATTCGATACCCAATCCGTTAAGGGAATTGGATAAATGAATCCTGCTCGAAGTAATTTTTCAACTTCAGCTTTTATAGCAGCAGCTTTTCTAGGATGTATTTGACGTAATCGTTGACGAACAGGTTTAGCATCCGGGTAAGTCTTAATCTCATGAACCACGATCGATGGATCAATTCCTGGCATTTCTTCATAAGACCAGGCAAAAACGTCACAGAATTCTTGAAATAGGGCTTTATAAGTCTGAATTTCTTCGTCTGAACAACAAGCACCTATATGAATGTTTTCAATTATTCCTGGTTTCACTGAAATGTCAATTGGAACCGTTCTAGATATATTTTCCAAATTTAACTCAGAATCAGAATTTTGCAATGGATTCTGAGGTTCCTTGGCATATTCAGCAGTAAAAATTGAAGCGAAATAATTTTCAAAATGATCTAATTCAGGTAAGAATGAAGACCTATGATGGAGATCTTCCCATGGTAAATCATCAACAGACAAAAGCTCACGAATTTGCTCATCTGAATGAACAATTTCAGGAAATGTCGTTGCATCTGAACTAGAAATAGAAAGCGATTCCTCTTGGATCCCATTCATTGGATCGGTTTTGGTTGAAAAAGGGTTGGAAAAAGACTGTACAGTCTGGTATGCAATTTCAAATGGACTCAAAGGCATCGCGCCATCAAATGAATCTATCTCGGATTCTGAAGGAATAATCCAAGGATCATCAAACATAACTGTGTCTGACGAAATCATATGAATAGTTGCAGTAGAAGACGATACGTTAGGAGGAGGAAAGGAAAAAGTTCCTAGCAAACCAGAATCTTTAACCAAACCTACTCCGACATCCTTATAAGGGATAGCTGTTTTACCAACATGCTGGATTGTTTCTGTAGAGGCTGGGTCGGACGAAAAATAAGTTAACTGATCTATTGTCACGATCTTTCCTTGATATGGAAATTTTATAAGTCGAAAGACCGAAGAGACAACAGCAGTCATAGCATAAGACCAACTACGACCCAGAAGAAGGTTGTAATCTAAAGGGGCATCAACCACCTCCACATCTAGATTAACAATTTTCCCTTCAACCCCTATGGGTAAATCCTGCAAAATACCATAAGGTTGAAAACCTCGACCATCAAAAGCTTTTAGAATCGTCAGAGATTGGTTAAGCGTTGGAGAACCAAGAGATTTCCAACACTGAAGCGACATAATACACGTTGAAGCTCCCTCATCAATCACAGTCCAAAAAATAGGTCTGTTTTTGACTAACACTAGAATCTGGAAAGCCATTTGGTGAGGAAGACGTGGTGTACTAGTTTCTAAATCGAAGATTATGAGGTTAGAATCCTGAACATCAACAGCTCCTATGGCAGACAATAACAATTTACGCTGTGCTGGACATGATTGCAGCACTTCCAAAGCCGACATTGCTGAAGGAGAAATAGCTAAATCTTCAACAATGTTGTAATTCTGAGTAGCTCTCGCATGTGGATTGAAAGCTGATTTACGAAGAACACCTTTAGCAGGCGGTTTGATTATCAAGTCTGGATTTTGTTTCTCGATCTGTAGCGGACCGGAAACAGGAGGAGTTGTATTTGATGCGTTGGCATTAGAAGACTCTCCTTCTTTGCCATCAACGGGATTCTTAGAACCGTAATCTTGTGATCGCGTCGCGACCCTTACATGAGACATCATCATAATAGGCTCTTCTAAAGTGGTCGAGGAAGAACCAATCATTTTACTATCTTGAACTGGAAAAGGATCCTTCAAGACAGCAGGTTGTTGCGATCCTTTAATGAGTTTCGTAACCTCCTCTCGATATGGACATTCTTTTGTGAAGTGATCTTGTTCACAAATGAAACAAGGATAGCGAGGTTTACGTTTCTCATCATTGGATTCTTCTCTATCTGTTTTCTCTTTCGAATTTTTCTTGTTTTTGTTCCTCCCCTTCTTTTTACCACCGGTTTTTGATTTTGCCGTAGATGTTTCAACGACATGAATATCGGCATAAACTTCTTGAGAGGATTCTCCCTTCGGGGAATCAGGTAAAGTTATAATTGGAGAAGAATTCTTTGAGGATTTCTTCTTACTTTTAGAACTAACTGTACCTATCATACCGTCAGCGGCATGAGACCCTGAAGGAGCAGCAGCTATTTGACCTTGTTTGGGTAAATCGGGAATTTTTTCATGTAGAGTACCTGACTGCGTATAAACGAGGTCAAGGTATTGAGCCTGAGCAATTACTTGCTCTTCAGTAACAACACCAGCCTTAGCTACATCTTCAGTGATCTTGGGCAGTAATGATTTCACAAACCATTCTGCCAAAATTTGATCCGGAATATAAACCTTCACCAAACGTCGTCTACGTCGCCACTCATGAATATGATCAGAAATATACGTGGACGTAGATTGTTTTAGTGAAGTTAATAATTCTGTGCCATTGTCGTATCTGACAGGCAACTGGAAATGAGTTAAGAAAGACGTTGCTAACTGACTGAAATTATAAAACGAGCCTCGCGGCAACTCAATGTACCATTTGGCTGCAAGACCTATGAGTGTCCTTTGGAAAAGACGTAAGCGAATCGAATCATCAACAATAGAATTAGATGCACACCAAAGGTGATAAGTCATCACATGATTTGATGGATCCTCTCCTGACTTACCTTCAAATTTTGGTATGTCACTGGGCAACTTATGAGGCATTGACGGCCAGTTCTGATAATAGAAAACAGGATCATTAGTAAGGCGTGTCAAATCTGGTAAGTCCAAAGTTGCGATGAACGGTAACTGACGGTTAGGGTCACGAAAACCTTGAGAAGCCAAAGCAGATCCAGGAGGCGGATACCCAGGATAACTAGGAATCGGATTAGCATTGGGTATTGTATAACCTCCTGGATAACCAGGATGAATCGGACCATACTGGGGTTGTTGATAAGTATAACCAGGGTATGGTTGATAGCTTGGATTCTGAACATAGGGACCGAATTGCGGCTGTCCTTGGTACGGTTGATAAGTAAACTGAGGTTGACTCGTAACAACTGTACTTGTACCGGCTTGTCCTGCAGGCATCTGAACTGTAGTCTGAGCGAAAGGTCCTGACTGAGGTACAGAGACTTGAGGGATTTTCACGGATGCCGGGATAGCCGAACTCGGGGCTACAGATACTCCAGAAATAGGTGTAACAGGTTGGACAGACGTTGCAGCAGTTGCAGCAGTTTGGGGCGGAGTCTGAGGTGTACTAGGCCCAGCCTGCTGAACTGAACTAGGTGCAGGAGTTTGAATAGCTGGCTGAACAGGTTGCTGGGTTGAACCAGAAACCAATGGCTGACTAGGTTGATAGGGTAACTGTACATTAGGCTGCAAAGGCTGTTGATATTTGGATGGATCCCACACCATCATTCTGGGGTATTTTCCCGTAGAAGGTTGAACGTAAGGACCAAAACCTGGTTGAACGTAGGGTTGATAATAAGGTAAAGTTCCGGCTCCTTGAACAGATGGTTGACCAGAAGGCTGTTGGTAACCTTGGATTGGGTACTGCCCTTGAGGTTGATAACCTTGAGGCACGTACTGAAGTTGGGGTTGTTGAGGACCCTGAGGAGCATATTGAGTTTGGGGTTGACCTTGAGGAATGTACTGTCCTTGAGGTTGGTAACCTTGAGGTATGTACTGTCCTTGGGGTTGCCCCTCAAAATAATATTGATCCACAGTTTGTCCTGGGAAAAAGCTACCTTGAGGTTGAGCCCCGGGTGGTAACTGACTACCTTGGGGTTGCCCCCCAGGCGGTAATTGACTACCCTGAGGTTGCCCCCCAGGCGGTAACTGAGTTCCCTGAGGTTGACCCCCAGAAGGAAACTGACTGCCTTGTGCTTGAGGATTAGGAATGTTACCAGAAATCATATAAACTTGCTCTGCGTTCAACGTTTCAATTTTAAGTCCATCAAGACCAGATGATAACACATTTTCGATAGGTTGAGGAGTGGCTCCTGAGAAAGTACCAGACAAAGACTGATATCCCGCAGGAACAGAAGGACCACCATGTAAAAAAGATTCAGGCGTTTGCAAAAACATGGATGACTCTCCAGCCATAATAGATGATGGATAATAACCTCTGGGTGTAGGATGAAATGGAACTCGAGGTGGATAAAAAGCAAGACCCGGATTCTCTAAAAAATCAGTTAAAGAAAGATACCAGGGATTAGTTCGAATAGGGCTGTAGAAAATAGATTCACGCTCCCTAAGATTTATCGATTGAGGGGAGTTGGGAAGAGATATGTCTTCGTCTGGATTAGTAAGTTCTTCTATAGAAATTAATCCAGAGGGAAGATTTTCAGTAATGATATTTCTAACCCTGGGTGAACCTGGATCACTAGAAGTTGGTGAGACAAAACCTAAGGATGTTTCTAACACAGAAGATTCAGTTTCAGGCTCGGAGATTTCAGGTTCGTCAGATAATTCTCCAATAGGAGAAATATTTTCCGTGACTTCAGAAACTGAAATCGGTTCTTGAATATATTCTGTTGTAGGAATTTGATGATCAGGATGTATCACAATAGCAGAGCTTTCAGCTTCTGTTGATCTAAGTCTACGGCTACTGTGTGGTACCAGAGCCCGAAGCCCTTCTAGATGACCTGGTGTAAATTCAAGGGGTTTCCCTTGTATTCTCCGGGATTGTCTCGGCAATTCCGCCACGATGAAAAAATTATCTAATCACACGCAAACAAAGAAAAATTTCAATGAAAACACCTAAAGTCTCTAAGAAACAAACAATTGAATCACTCGCTTAAAAAATCTAAGAGTTCAAACCACACACAAACAAGTAACTTTCCGTACTAAAATCACTAGTTGGTGATGAAATCCAACTTAGTAGAGTTTTAACACGAAAAGGGCGGTTGGAACAGTTACCCCGACAACCTGCTTAATGAAACAGACCGGTGCAAGTTTCTCCACTATACCATCTCGAGTGAAGATAACCCTCCGGAGAGTCCAAGTGAGTCTAGCCGACGTCTGTTCCAGGTACAGTGGGATCTTCCCTCCATCGTCACCTTAGGAAAGAATCCTAAAGATTATAGCCACTAAGGTTACCAACTGAAACAAATATACCTGGGGGAACAGTCTACGATCCGACACACACGCAAGGGCAGAGTAACAAAGCTCAATCCCCTTGAAGGCTCCTTGAAATAATCCAAGGTTTACCGACAAGTGACCCTAGGCTCCTCGACAATGGTCTATCCGAGGTTTACCGTTTTTAATACGTGTATATCTTCTATCGTTCCCAATGAGGAAGGATTGATTACCCCACTGGTTCAGATATGATCTCGTGCTTAACTCCTTTAAGAGGAGCTTCCCAGAGCATACATGCAACAACTGGAATTCTTCCTACCGCAAGATAAATCTACTTGTTTGTTTTATCTACCTTGGAGAGTTAATTACTCCCTACTCCAAGATACTAGCCTAAGCTATGTTGGTGATGAGAACCCTAGAAATAAAAAGATTACTAGATGAATTTTATTTAAGCGTTACTTTTAAGAGCTGTTTCTTAAGTCAATGGGCGCGGAAATGAAACTTTGTATGATGTGAAGACTCGACTTCCAAAAACACTAAAATGCACCTATGATGATATTCAATTCTTTTTCTTTCAATGAATTTTCTATCTAAAGAAGAGTTAGAGAATGCAACTTTCAAATTTCTTCTTCAAACATGAAAACTAAGTGAAAGAAACATTTTGTCTTTTCAATAAACTATCAAAGCTCACAAGAAAAACTCTTTTCTTTTCCAAACAAGAAGCTACAAAACAATTCTCTTTCGAAAGAAATCTACAAAAATTAAAACTATTCAAAACTATGAAAACTAATCTTGAAAACTAATCTAAATTGAGTAGAAGCTTTTTAGAGAGTTTTTTTTTTATGAATGTTTCTCTTAGTTGTTCAGCAAACTAAGAATCTATCAAACAGATCAAAAACACTCAAAATATGTTTTTCAAAACACTCAAATAATAAATGAAATTCACAACTTTGAAGCAAGTTCTTTCGAAGATTTGCAAAGAAATCAAAGGCTTAATTTCTCAATCTAGGATGTTTTCACAACGTGGTCAGATTCAAAAGACAAAAAGAGATCTATGTGATCTGAGATACTGCAAATTGTCAAAAGTTCGAATCACCACAAAGACCAAGCAAGAAAAACAATCCAATTGGCAAAAACTTCTAGAAAATCATTCAAAACACTAACACTGTTGAAGTTCATAAACAATGAATTCTTGATAGACACAATAACCAGTCTGGGCAGAAACCAAAGATCTAAAAATAAACCAGAAAAAGAAACCTAGAAAAATTCCAAAATTTTCACAGGGTCCGCATGTAAGCAGTGTTGACAGGTGCGGTCCCGCACTGTATTCTATAAAGAATGTGCGAAACTGCCCGCACTGTCACAGTTATGCAGAGTGCGGTCCTAGCAAAAATGATAGAAAAATTCAAAACACTTCTAAATTTTGAAAAACAGAAAAAATTTAAAAACACCCAGACAGATGTGAATCAATCAAAAACCAGAAAAAACGTTTTCTCAAGTCAAAAATCAAAGATAACCAAGAACAAACAAGTTCTTCCCCAGTGGAGTCGCCATTTTGTTGTGCAGATTAATCCGTCTTGCGGACAAGACCGATCTCTCTAGTACAAAAGGTAACTAGCAACAAACAGCCAATTATACTAATCTCTCTCTAAGCATATAAGATTTATAAAAACACTATACGGGTGTAAAAACCTACCTCTTGTCCAACGCTTGCTTGCTTACTTGATTTTGCTGAAGTCCTTCCCGTGCACTGAAAGAACGTCCTTCGTATATCTGCAATCACAAACAAGGAAAAAGATTAAGCAGCACCTGTATAGACATTATCATAAATCATACTTATCATAATGATCAAGGAATTTATGAAATAAACCACAAATTGACAGCTTAATGAGAGAAATGAGTATATTTGTATTAACTTTAAAGATAGAAAACCTTTACAACCTGTGCCTTGATGTTGTGCAGGTCCTCCCGGGGTCCGAAGCAGGAATATCCTCTACTCTGACAAGCATTGCACTCTTTGGACTAAGACAAATGGAGATAAGTGATTTAACCTCACAGAAGGTCTTAATCAACTAAGTCTGAATTTCAACAGCATTTAACTTCTAATCTCATAAGCTTGAACTCCCTTTGAGGCTACCCAAGGCCTCTTTTTATAGTGAAAGAGAGGAGGTTTCTAGTTCCAAATATGAAGGGATAGAATCCTCCTTCAAAGGGATAAGCTCCTTTCATCAAGGGGTTAGCTCCATTAAGAGAGGGATGCATGAACCAGCTTCAAAGCGTATCCATTCCGAAAATTCCCGTCTAGAATCTTCTAGAATTCACCTGGAATTCACTTTTTATCTTCATTTTTCGCCTTTTTATGTTTTACAGAGGTCCGCACCTATTACACAAAGAACGTGCGGTATGGTTCCGCATGCAGGCTGAGATTTAGGTGCGGGACCGCAGGGAATGCATAGAGAAAGTGCGATACCAATTCTTAGGGGATTTTAGGGATTTTCTTCTGATTTTGAAGCTTGACATGAGGAGCTGGTATATTGGACTTACAAAAGGAGGAAGTATGAGTAATAATAAGCTCATACAGTCAGAAGAATGTCAAGGTGACACAATGTAACAATTAGGATAGATCCAAATTTAGAATAGTTTAGTTTGAACATAATTCATCCTAGAAACACTAATTACACCATTATTAAGTAAAATTAAATCTTCTTAGAATATCTGTTTTTGATTAGTGAAGAACTAATCATAGAATTAAATAGCATGTTGAAAAAGGATTCAACACTTAAATGGATAGCAAAGGCTAAACAATATTTTGAATCAATCAAACAAGCCCTTACAAAAACACCAATCCTAATAAGTCTTGACTTCAAAAAAGATTTTATAATTTTTTCTTTTTCTTCAGAACATACCATTGCAGTAGTCTTGTTGCAAAAGAATGATCAGGGTTATGAACAACCCATTTCTTTTTTCAGAAAATCCCTAAGATATGCAACACTAAAGTACAACATAATGGAAAAAAAACACACTTTCTTTAGTGAAATCTATTAAATATTTTAGAGTGTATATTTTATACTCACACATTATTGTATATGTCCCAAATTAAATTATTAAAGGACATTCTGACTCAGAATGGGCCTGATGGAAAGAGAGGCAAACAGGTTGCCACTATATTGGAATATGACAATGAAATAAAGCCTACAAAACTCCTTAAAGGCCAAGTTTTAGCCAAAATCATGGCTGAATCGATCTGTCGAGCCTTAGATATAAGTTTTATTGAAGCAATAGATGATCAGTAAGAGATGGGAACTCCACAAATCAGTGATGGTATGCAAACATCATATTTGTTCTACTTAACCCACAAGCTCCTACTAGTTTTTCTAGAACTAAAGGTAGATTCTTAAAGTTAAAAGCAATGAAATATTGTATTATAGATAATGATTTATTTTGGAAAGATTATAGTGGAATTCTATTAAACTGTTTACTGAAAGATGAATCTGATAAAGTTATGCAATAATTTCATGTAGGTGACCGTGGAGGACAACTTTACTGGAAATTAGTTGCTGATAAAATCTTAAGGCAGGTTTTTACTGGCCCACTCTTTTTGCATATGTTAGAAAGTATGTGACCTCCTGTCACAAATGTTAGATATTTGAAGGGAAGAAAAAAACTATTACCTTTACCCCTCAAACCCATCTCCACAAAAATGCCATTTCAAAAATGGGGTTTAGAATTCATTGGTGAAATTCACCCACCCTCCTCATCCCAACGTAAATGGATTTTGACAGCCATGGATTAATTCACCAAGTGGATAGAAGCCATCCATTCTAGACAAGCCACTGATTCTGCCATTATCTCATTCCTTGAAAACAACATCCTTTCTAGATTTGGATGCCCACAAAAGCTCATTACTAATAATGCTTTTATTTTCTATGGAAAGGTCTCTATATCATTTATTGTTATAGAGGTAACAATGCATTCTTTTTGAAGGAAATAGATGGATCAGATCTACCAGGAGGACCAGTTAATGGTAGGATGTTGAAACATTACCTTTCCCCATATTAACCATTAGCTCACTTTGTTTACTTTTCTCATTGTACATAACATTGCAAATCATAGAGTGGATTGGATGTTTTTCTTGCAAAGTTGAAGCCCGAAGAGAAGGCCCTAAGCTTTGAAAGAGATAATATCATAAGTATGAATAAAGCAGAGCTCATAAAATAGTTTCAAGGCAAGCACAATCAAATTTAAAAGGCTATTGATCTTAAATTTCTTGACATTTCACCAGGAAATGTCATCCCCATGTCGAGCCATTGTTAGGGTCCTATAATAATAGGATTCATAATTTTGAATTGACTAAGATTAGTCTTGTAATATTGTACATACTTTTATTTCTGTAAATTGTTTTTTCATATTAAAAATATAAAGAGGGTAAGTCCTAAAACAAAAATCAAAGGACTAGAAAGAAAAAGATCAAAAAATAATATAAAATATAAACCCCAACAAAAAGAGATAAAAAATATATCATGAAAATGATGAAAATTTAAATGTCACTACTTTTTACTTTACTTTGCAAATAAGATTGTGTGCATCTTGTCAAAAATGCCACAAATCCATGATGGTCAGACAACTTAATCTTGACTCATTCATTGTATAAATTTCATGTTGATAGTTAGAGAATAAAGCTCTAGCCAAATTGTTTAATCTTGGCAGATCAATAGTTAGGTAGAGAATAATAATGAGCTCAATAGTTTAATCTGAGCCATTGGAAGTCATAAGGTTAGAATTAGATAGTTTTGCTTTTAAAAGAAAAATAAAAAGGGTCAGAAAGCTCAAATGCACCCATATAAATGAAGAAAAAACGTTAGGGTAAATGATGGGTAGGCAGAAGCAGTTTTCACAAAGCATGGATAGAAAAAATTGGTCATTTCATATTATTAACTTCCTTCTAAACTCATTTCCCTTGTAAAAATACCCCTTCCCCTTCATATTAACCTTTCCCCATTAGTTCACCCATTTTCCCTTCCTAAAAACCACTTTTCCTTAGTTAAAGAGCATATGTTCATTTGGAAAAGTAAATTCCTTTACTAACTTCCCTTTTCATTAAAATATGCCCCAAAAACCCCCTTATCCTAAGTCTAAAGGTTAAAATCATATGTCGGGTCCTACTATGAAAAATCCTTCCTGATATCACTTTTAACATTAATTCTTAGTGTATTTCATAAATCTCGCTGATATATACATTCCCGCACATATTAGCATTCCACTTTATATATTTCATTAACCTAATTTCATATTAACCCCGTTTAATATATTTAATTAAATCCATTCACTTACCTTATTAACTCCCATATGTATTAACTCTCGCTTACATATACTTCCCCAACCACTTATCTTATTATAACATATAGTTTATTAAAGTTCCACTATTATAAAGCCCCAACCCACATCTAAACCATGCTAACCTCGCTTTATAATAAATCTCGGTCCCGCTTTTATTTTAAACCCATTGCATGAAAAACTCGGACCCTACCTCTTATCAACTCCCCGATGGATCCTTCTCATTCGCACATCTGTCAGATCTTGATTGATGAAATCCAATGGCCAATATCTTATTTCGCACCTCCGATTGCCCGATCATTAACACTACTGAGAGCTTGCGAAATAAGTTGTTTTGTAGCCCCGCTCCTCTGCTACATGGCAGCCCCGTATTATATCACATCCCTCCAACCAAAACCATTTACCATCTTTTTGCAATGCGAAAACCGCTGGGTTGTTTTCCGCGTGTATGAATAATACCGCCCTGCTATTGCAATTTAACCTCGTGCTTAAAGATTAACCACTATTGGTTAAAAATGAATAAATCCACCCTTTCCAATATTTTCACCATTATTCTGTTAAATATTGCGGAGAAGAAGCCTTGCCGACCTAATTTCAGTTAAAGCAACCAATGCCAACTTAGTTTTAAGGCAAATTCAAGCAGAATTGAAGCCATTCACTCCCAAAATTGTTGCAGAACCAGTCCGAAGCAATATAAATACCATTGAAGCCTTAGAAACCCTCTGCTTCCCTCAAAGAACCCTTCTTCATACCAAAGCTTCATTTTTCAAGTATTCCTGTAGAGCCAAGACCTGTTATTAAGCAAGCAAGTAATAAGTTAGTTAATTGAACCAGTTTCAAAAGCCTTGTAGATCATAGAAAAACTATTGTTACCTCCAAAACAATTTTTGTAGACTGTAATCATTGTCTCACAGTATTCCTAAGGGCCTGAGCTTATTTCTTGATCACAAAGAGTAATCTATTGATTAAAATTAACAAACTATGGCTTCCCGAGGCATTGTAACAGTCAATCCCTTGCAACCTCCAGTTATTGATGTTGAACATACCCCCCTTGCACACAAAAACTTCAAAATTAGTGACCCTGTCATTGATTTCAACCTCCTTGAGCTCCATTGTTGGAGCCATGATAAATTCATGGACCAAGCTAATGACATTCATCTTTGGGAATTAAATTTGCCCAAATATGTCCTCCCACAGACTTTCCAGTTCCCAGAGATCATCATATTATGTCAAATTAACTATCTGCCAAATGAAAGAGCCCTAATAAGCCACACCAAGGAGATCTTGTTCACCATTACTGCTGAATAAATAAAACAAATGCTTCAAATCCAACCTAAACCTGATGAAGCCCTCTGTCAATTGAAATCCTTACTGAGTTATATCTGAAAATTGACTTTCCAAAGAGGTTTCAGATCTTCCAAACCTTTTTCCCTTCATCAGTTGAAACCCCAAAGAGCAAACCTCCCTATGTAGCCTCAATTTTCTCAGAAAGAACAAGAAAAATTATCACAATGTTGTCTTGCATTCTAGGCTATTTCACAGATGAGTTTGTAGATGCTTCAATACTAGGGTTTCTATCCATTTTCAGTCCAGGACAACCTCCATCCTTCACATTTAACTTTGCTCAGTACTTATCAGATGCTATTCATGAGAAAATTGTTAAATTTCCTGAAGAAGGTGTCTTCAAATATTCACCAGTGTTGTTTCACATGTTCTTATACTTCCAATATGATAGGTTTGTAGTAAGCCTTGAAAAACTAAACACTGAAGGTAATCCACAATCAGTTGTATTCTAGACTTCTTTAATTAGGAAAGATTCCACAGATTTTACCTATAGCCACTTCATTGATTCATTTATTCACCCAATTGTAAATATGCTAAGCAGTAGCAGTCAACCAAGAGGTGAACAGGCCTATTACAGACATAATGGAAATAAATGAGCTAGGAAACTGGCATCGTATCCCTGAGAAGAGATGTGGCGGCTACCAGCCCCTGAACTGTGTCACAATGCAGACATGATGGAGAGGCGGCGAGCTAGGGCACTGGTCGCGCTTATCTCTGAGAAGAGATGTGTCGGCTCCCAGCCCCCTGAACTGTGTCACAATGCAGACATGATGGAGAGGCGGCGAGCTAGGGCACTGGTCGCGCTTATCTCTGAGAAGAGATGTGTCGGCTCCCAGCCCCCTGAACTATCTTACAATGAGGCGCGAGGGCCTATTTATTGTTGAGAAACAATGTAGAATCCGAAACGTCCAAAACCCTAACCGTAGGAGATGAAGCGCCAAAACAGTGGGCCCCGTTTGGGTAAATTGGTGGTTCAACTACATTGACGTAACTTTCTTGTCAGATCTCACGTTTGACGTGCTCAATAGCTCGTTAAATGTCCCTATCAAAGGGAGTACAATTTTTGAGCAGAAAGCCTTGTCGTTCATGGACCCATGTTGCTCTCCGTTTTCCCAAAAAACGTCGTTTAGGGCCTCAAAACGACTCCGAAAGTTTAAGACTCGAAAAACTGCTAAAAATAGTAAGTTGTGCAGAAACTTACAAACTGAAATAACTGATGGTGGGGGTTCAAATGGACTCGATGGGTGGCCACCAATATCCACCTAGATTATTAATGCCCCAAAACGGCTCCGGGTGTGCAGGACCCGAAAACCTGCTATAAATAGTAAGCTGTGCTGAAGCTGAAAAGCTGAAAGAATTGATGCTGCGGGTCCAAATGGAATAGGTGGGAGGCCACCGATATCCACCTGGATCATTCCTCCCTCCTTAGGAAGCAATGGTCTCTCCCTTTGTTCATCTTTGTCTCCAGCACAGAGGATTTTACCGCAGATTAGTGTTGACGTGGATGTAGATGTGCCACCGGCCGAAAGCGTGTTGAAGATCAGGAAAAAATTGTCCATCATCGCGTTCTCTGTTTCTCGAGGGCATCCTCGGCGCAAGATTTTGACGGGGATCTCCACTGCTCCCTCGTCTTTCTTTCCTTCGTATGGGGGTCGTCGGGGTTGCGAGGTTGAACTCCCTTATGCCACCGGCGCATTGGGGACATGAAGAGAGAAAAACGAGAAAGAAGCGAGACCCGCTTTGATCTAGTGCGATCCAGATTTTTATGTGCAGGAACGCAACAGAATACAGATATAACCATAAATACAGAGATGCAGCGGAAATAGTGCTTCATTTTATTAATAAATGAATGACTGCAATAAGCTTACAAACATAATGGAAATAAGCTGGGGCGCTGGCAGCGTATCTCTGAGAAGAGATGTGGCGTACGCAGGCCTCTGAACTCTGTTACATTGAGGCTCGCAGGCCTATTACAGACATAATGGAAATAAATGAGCTGAGACATTGCATCGTGTCCTTAGAAAGAACAATGGCGGCTACCGGCCCACGAGCGTGTCCTGATACCGGACATGATGGGCGGCGAGCTGAGGCCGCGGTTGCGCTTGTCTGCGAGAAAAGAATGTGTCGGCTCCCGGCTGCAGGCTTGTGTCTCGTGCGGACATGATGGAGGGCGGCGGTGGGGGCACTAGTCGCGCTTGTCGAGAGAGTGTTGACTCCCCGGCCCCACTGAGCATGCTTACAATGAGGCTCGAGGGCCTATTTATTGTTGAGAAACAATGTAGAATTTGAAACGTCCAAAAACCTAACCGTAGGAGATGAGGCGCCAAAACTGTGGGCGCCCGTTTGGGTAAATTGGTGGTTCGACTTCCCGGGGGCATAACTTTGGCATGGATCTAGGACACAGCGCTCAACTGCTCGTTGGGTCTGTCAGAGGTGGTGCACAGGCAGGCAACATGGGTCCATGGACCCATGTTGCTCTCCGTTTTCCCAAAAAACGTCGTTTAGGGCCTCAAAAACGGCTCCGGAAGTTTATGACCCGAAAAACTGCTAAAAATAGTAAGTTGTGCCGAAACTTACAAACTGAAATAACTGATGGTGGGGGTTCAAATGGACTTGATGGGTGGCCACCAATATCCACCTGGATTATTAATGCCCCAAAACGGCTCCGGGTGTGCACGACCCGAAATCCTGCTATAAATAGTAAGTTGTGCTAAAGCTGAAAAACTGAAAGAATTGATGCTGCGGGTCCAAATGGAATAGGTGGGAGGCCACCGATATCCACCTGGATCAATCAATGATGAAATAAAAAATATCTTGTAGTTATCAGAACATAGTAGGACAGGAGATTGGTATCTTTACCAGAACCACACTAAGATTAGGGTATATGGATGTCAAATCATTCCATATAAGTTGCCTAAATACGTCCCAATGAGGTTATTTTCTCTTGAATATATCAGGCAAATACTTAACTCTGATGAAGTGAAATATTGTCAGCCAAAAATAAAAAACAATTTAAAATAAAAAACCAAATTGGTCCTTTCATCTGCAATAACAGGACTGCTGGTCAACAAGCAGAAAAGTGTCTTTAGGAATTTAAGTTCAGTGAAAGTTTTAAATGGAATTATGATCCTTTAGTAGTTATCAGAAAGTTAAGAATCAAGCTTAAACTAACTCCTTTTGTCCATTAGTCTAAGCCAGATTTTGAGAAGTACTCCAACCAGTCAGAGTGGTTGGAGAATACTTTGAAAGAGGCAGAAAATCAAGGTGATACTAGTTCCATCTTGCAAACTCCAGTCCCACAAGATAGGAACTCCAAGAGAGTTAGAGAAGAAGGATCATATTCAGCTCAAACCACCACTGAAACATAATTCAAATTGATGTACAGGAAGAAGCCAAAATTAAATCCTATAAATGAACAAGTTGAGACAATTGAGATCATTGATACAGACACAGTGGTAAAAGAGAATGCACCTCCAACAGTTTCAAAGGAAACTCACCAGCCTTTGACATCTCATACTCAAATTATTGAAAAGAAGCATAGTGTTCAAGTGTCTTCATCAAGTAAACTAGCAGATAAAGAATAGGATATCATGCAGAAGTATAAAGAAATAAAACTCAGGAATGAGACATTAAAAGCAGATGCTTATGCCCAATACTAGAAGTAGACACCTAGTGACCAGAATAGGTTGTTTTTTGCATTTGATTACAAGACTAGGAAGATGCACATGAATTTCTTACAGCCCACAGTAAAGCATCCAAAGTCATCAACTGATTATAAGAAAACATCATATGAATTTCAAGCCAAGGATCTTCATCCTATAGACCAAATATAATTTCATAAGCAAGCTGGTGAAACGCTATTCTCCACAATGACCAACAAAGCCATGAGTGTCCAAAAACTGAAAAATGCTTTAGAAAACATCAGAGAACAGTTAAAGCTAGAAAAGGCTTCATCACAAGCCAAGGACAACAGAATTAAATCACTAGAAGAACTGGTCATAGAGGTAGGATATGATCCTAAAAACATCAAATTTGCAGAAGAAATCATCAAGAAAAAGAATGCAGACATTGCTGCTTTGAAGAAGCAGCTCAAATTTCCTCCTACTGAACATCCACAATAAAAAGAATTTCTAGAGAATGAAGGCTAGAAAGATGAAATGATGAATTTCATCATTCAGTTGACAGCTCAATTGAAAGAGATGGAGAATGAGTTGGATAATTTAGTGCAAGAGAAAAAGGCCAGCATGGAAGCAATCCCTGTCACTGTTATTCCTACAGTTACCATAGCATTTCCTTCTACTTTAGCAGCTTCAGTGGCCACATCAGTTCCAGTAGCTACAACACTTCCCACTACATCAAAAAATACATAAGCTACAGAATCATCTACAACAACAACTCATCCTAGTGATGAAGCAGGTAAACTAGTTAAAGCAATGCAGGATATGTCCATGCAGAATAATGAAATAAATAGACTTAAAGTACAGATGAAAAGTCTAGAGGATGAGAAAAAACTAGTTCAAATCATGCATAAGAATGAAGTACAGAACTCAAACAGACTGACTGAGAAAGTACAAAAGTTAGAGAAAGAACTGACATTGAAAGAACCACTTGCCCTAGCCAAGCAGCAGCTATGGGCCAATATCATTGAAACTGTCAATGATATTTGGACATTTATCCAAGTTATTTATGAACAGAAGGATTTGATCAAGGCAACAAGTGAAGCCATTCAAAAAGTAAAGGAAGAACTTGGTAAAAAGCCAAAGCAGGCCAATGAAATCATTAAGTTTCTTAATTCCAATAACAAACAAGAATTGGAAGAAATTGGCATTAGTGACAGAACTGAAACAATTCTTGAAGTTAGAAAGGTAATTTCTAAAAGAAACTTAATGGTACAACTTGAAGACAGATGTCAGAACATGGAACTTGCAGTAACCAGATTCATGGTGAAATTTGATGTTTTGAGGTAGAAAGGTCTACCAAATCCTTTGGTTATCAATGACAGATTGATGAAACATGAGGATTATGATAAGAAAATCAGAGAAGTGGCAAAGAAAGAGGCCAACAATGTTGCCATGAAAGGAATTCCAACATGAAAAGTGCTTTATCAGATTTTTGAGAATCTCTTTTACCTCCAACATGAGGTAAAACATCTTTTCATCAACAAGCCTACATTTGCAAAATACACATAAGCTGATGAAATCTTTAGAATAATGGTAAAGATTAAATTACCAGATGCAGAGGCTTGGGATAAGTTGAATTATTTACTTTGAAAAGTAAAATATGACAGGTAAAATAGCAGTGCAGTTTAAAAGAGTAGTAAAAGTGAAAACATAGCAGTCAAGGTTAATGTAAAGCGGTAACAGGTTAAAGAGTATCATAGCAGGCAGTTAACAGTGAAAAACAAAGTTTAAAGTCAAAACAGAGTTAAAGGCAGTCAGCGTAAAGAACACTCCACATAAAGAACACAGCTAGCGTTTAGCAACATCAAAAGAGAGAAAGAAGTAAAATATCAAAGCAGCAAATAGAAAATCTAAATAAAAGAGGGACAACTAGCATTTAGTCTCCTAGGTGTCTCTATCTTCTTGCATGAAGACATTTATTTTTCCTTGAATAATTCCTAAATCAGTTTTAGGATATTTTGTAATAGTTTTTGTATAAATACTTCATAATTCGAAGTATTGAGTGTGGATTGTGGATTACTAAACATTTCTATAGTTGTATTGATATGAAACCTGAGGGTTGATTGTACCATTTTCAAGTCAGTGGACTGGATTGAGCAATAAAGGCATTATATTACAGGATTCATGTGTTGAGCCACTTTAGTGAAGTACTTTCAATTGTTCTTTGTTATTTTCTGAAGTTTTCACATAATTGCTTGTTTTCTGAATCTAAATGATATAACAAGAATTTTATTTAAAAACTTGTTTAAATTCACTCTGTCTTGTAATGTTATTCATTTTCATGTTTTCTTCTGATATCCAGATTAGGGAATTCTTCATTACTCCCTAGTTTCGATTGACCTCTATTCTATTCCTTCATTATCTGGATCTGAGAAACCTTAATTTCTCTCCCATCTCGATTGAAACCATTTCACCATCCAACCTAAAGATCTGAATTTACTCATCTATCTTGCCCTGTGAAAACTTCCTTTAGACCTTGATTCTGCTATGTTGCTTGATACATTGACTCCATAGCCCAATGGAAAACAAACTTGCATCTATCCATTTGATTCAATGATTCCACTACCAAACCAAATCAAAACCAAAACCAATTAATCTCACATAACTAGCCTAAAATCAACTAAAAAAAACAAAGTTAAATCATAAAGAGAGAGCCCTCTCTGAGCATTAGGAAGGCTAGATCCTAAGCTTAAAATTAGGTTTGCGGTTACCTCTAATATTCTTTAAAACAAAACATAGCAACCCTAGGAATTATTGGAGTGATAACATTGTCGACGTCCACATCTGTGTCTGCCATTGCGGCAACTGAATCAATAAACGACAGCTCTGCTCTATTCCCGCACACACACCCAATGAAAACCTTACCTCAATCAAGCGTGATGTAAAAGATAAGAAACGGGCATCTTCTCCCTTTTCTTTTCTGTCCTCGGAACTAAATACAGTATCAGAGATAGAAGACAATGCAATATCGTTTGACTCAACAATGAGTTTGATACGCTGAGGTGAAATGCGCTGAAAGAGCCAACATGTGTCATATTGTTAATTTGTTGGAATGATGAAAACAAAGGCTTCTTTTTTTCTGGGGTGAACATTGTTTTCTCACCCCAAACCCACAAAGAAAATGCCTTTGGTGTAAATATTAAGATTTATGAATAAGACTATATATGCAGTAATCATTGGGGATTTTTTGTTATTATTATGTGTATAGTTAGACATTTTCAATTAGGGTAATGGAAAGATTAAAATTTTAATTTATTAGTATGAAATATTTTTATTCTCAAAAATTTGAAGTTCATAAAACAATATTTATAGGTATAAAACCATTACAATAATATTTATTAAGGCATTATAATTCATCATGTTATTAGTGAGGATTTGAACCTGAATGAGGAAGATAATAAGTCTGTGTGTGTATATTTCCACAACTTGTAGTCATGTTGATGTAATTTTCTGGATATATGTTGTGTGCGAGATTATCAGTGTCCTACGATTCTACGTTTCTAATGGTCTCACCACCCATCAACAATTAAACCTACACACATCATATATCTAGAATCTTACACCAATAACATAATAGTCATTTCACTCAACCACCCAAAATAATCTCAATTGAAAATTTTATTAGTATCAGTTAGAATTTAATAATTTGATTTATTTTTATAAGTTATTATTAGTAAATATTGACTTCTATTTTATTATTATATAACTGCTATATGATATTTATATGGTTTTCTATGAAATATACATGTGAAGAACTCTAGTGGAATAGATTTTAATGGGTATATTAAGTGAGACTGGATAATGTTCACAAAAGTATCCAAATCTTGGGATTTGATCTTAGGATTTTATATTTGTAATTCATTACACAAAACTAATTCATTCCATTAATACTTCTTTATGATTTATCGATGATAAATTGTTGGCCCTAGTTATGGAGCCTAACCTTGAGGGGATCAAGAGAATCAAATTAGCCCAACTTGAACCACATAGTATAAAAGTTTTACGTTTTTTAACCTTTTCTTAGCATTGTTTTTCATAGCTCTAAATATGTTCATACATTCAAAAATTCATTTCAAATAAAAAAAAATAGTGACATCACAATTTTTTTTAATGTTAGATTCCAACAGAAAATACAAAAACATAGAATGATTAGACTTCACTATTAAAACCCATAACTTTCCCAAATTCTAGAGAAATGCCTTACATTTAATTTCCCAACTTCCAGAGAAATTCCTTACATTTAACTTCTCAATTGGGTTTATCTAGGGTGGTTGGGAGGAATGATTGAGATCCCCATCACCCAAGTTCAATTCATGCAATTGACACAATGAGCTTTGCAACCTTTTTGTTCAAAATGAATAATACCTCATAAGAATAAAACATATATATTCCAATATAGAATGTAAAGGTAGTTCCACTTAAGAAAAAAAAACCTTTACATTTAACTCATAATTAGTTAGATTTGAGGGTTAGCTCAGTTGTTCAAGTCTTTGTAGTTAAAGAAAATTTTCTATTAGGATGTCTCGTAGTGAAAGCATGTTTGCTACTAAGAGGTCTCAAATTCAAAACTCTCGAGGTCACACTGTGTGATTGAACCAACAAAAATTAATCCTTTCAGGTAAATATGCCTAATGCCTCCAAAAACCACAAACCCAAAAAAAACAAAACTCATAATTACTAAAAAAAAATAACCTTTTCATATTTATAACCTTTATAACAACTATTAGTTATTTAATAACCTTTAAAACATTTTTTCACATAGTATATTTTTATATACCCGTGCTATTTCATTGTCATAATTTTTTTATTAATACATTATCTATCCTATACTTTCATCATCATTCTTTTATTAATACAATATCGTTCATATACTTTCACCATCATATATTTCCTTTCTCAATATTCATATAATACAACTTTATTTTTTTACTTACACTTTTCTATGACTCATTTTAACCATCATATTTTCCTTTCTCTACATTCATATAATGCAACTTTATTTTATCGCACTTAAAAATTTCTATCCTTTTCTATCCTTCTTTCTCCCATTTACTTTCACTTAAACTTTCAAAAGATGCTTCCACATCATGGTGAGGGGTATTAATACAATATCGTTCATATACTTTCACCATCATATATTTCCTTTCTCAACATTCATATAATACAACTTTATTTTTTTACAGTTACACTTTTCTATCACAAATTGTGACCATCATATTTCCCTTTCTCTACATTCATATAATGCAACTTTATTTTATCGCACTTAAGCAAATTTCTATCCTTCTTTCTCCCATTTACTTTCACTTAGCCTCTCAAAAGATGCTTCCACGTCATGGTGCAACCCATCACGACATTTTTCTAAAAAAAAAATCCAAAAAAATCTCACAAAGTCCCTATCCACACTTTGTTCCATTTAATAATAAAAAAAATCCACGCAACTCATGGATTTGTGAAGTACCAATTCTAGAACCACTCCAAGCTTTTGTGAAGTACCAAAGCAGGCTCCTCATTTTGGAGGACCACACTGTTAAATTGTTCTTTTAAAAACCTATTAAAATAAACCAAATATAAAAATATTAGTGTGGTTTGTATTGGTTAAATAAATCCCAAAATCTCAGTTAATGTTGAAGTAAACGAAGAGTTTAACTCAAACAAAATTTAGGTTTAGAATCCATGCATGATTAGCCAGAGGTAAAGTCAAAAGGGAATATATGGGGTACGATTCTAAGACATTATACATCAAATTATCAACCTCCACATGAACCCAAACCCCATATACTTGGCGAAAACCTTCAAATTATTCTCTAATTTCGATCCAAATGTGCTTAGCAAGCACTCCAAAATCCGTCTGAATTTCTTTTAAATTATTTTCAATGCATATGTGAGCCCCTTTTGCATTCGAATCCGTTGTAGATTTTATCGAGAACTCGTCGAGTGAATTCAAACAGAGCACCAAAGCTCCGGATCTTTAAGCACAATTAATTTTTTGCATGCTTTTCAAAATAAGATAGCAGCAAGGATCGAATGAGCGCCCAATGTGCCTCTAGGCCCTTTCCCGTTCTCTTTTTTAGTTGCACTGTGCTGACATCCACATCCACATCTTCCATTGCTACAACTAGATTAACAGACGAGGCCTCTGCTCTACTCTCGCAGACACAATCATGAACACCTTACCAGAGGCGAGTGTCTTCTCCTTGTTCTTTTCTATCCTCGGGATTAAATACAGTATTAGAGATAAAAGATAACGCAATGCAGGTACGTTTGAAATAACAGAAAGAGCTCGATACGCCGAGGTGAAACGGGTTGAAAGAGTCAACATGTGTCGGATTTTAATTTGCTAGAATGACGAAAAGAAAGGCCCACAAAGAAAACGCCTTTGACGTAATTAAAGGAACACTCATAATTAATTATGACAAGACATGTTGACTTAGGGATACCAAAGAGCTATACAGATTTATATTGGAGGGGACATTGTTTTTTCTTATCAATGCATTATATTATTTTGAAATATGTTGTTGGTAAAGGAATAGTTAAATTTTAGGCATTTTATATCTTTATGAAAAAAACAATGGAAAAATATGTATAACTATTGGGAGACTTTAAGTTATTAATAGATTAGATAGGCAATAAATGAAAAATTGAAACTATAATATCACTTCCAATTATATATATATATATATATATATATATATATATATATATATATATACTCAAATGTTGATCTATGTGTATTAATGTAGGAAGGGACTCAAATGTAGCAAGAGTTTTAGATTGTGTTTTCATAAATATATTTATATTGATATAGGAAATGATATAAAATCACAAATGTGTTAGGCTTGAATTTTTTTGTAGTTTTTGCAATATTATTGGAGTCCTAGTAGTAAGGCTTAAAAAGAGATTTTGTTAAAGATTTCTCATTATAACCTGGGAATATTTTATTTAAATAGTCACACAATAACTTTCTATGCTTTTCATATATATATATATATATATATAACCACAAAAAAAAAATATCATAACATAAAATATGATCATTAAAATAATGAGTTTGACACACTTATTTAGACATGAAATTTTCATAAATATTGAGAGATGTATGTAATATAATGACAATTGGTGTCATATAATTTTATTATTTAATAATTTTTATTTTTGAAAATTCTATATATAATCTCATCAAATTAATCATTTTATCTATATCAGCCAATAACAAAATAAAAATTCAAATTTCAAATAATAATTTTTATTTTCAAAATATTAAATTTAATAATTATTTTTTTCTAAACTTTAATAGACTTTATAAAATCTTTTTAAACTTTCAAAACATTTTTAGTATAAAATACTTGCAATATAACCTATAGCACAACTATAAAAATAAGTTATTTAAAAAAATATAATAATAGAATTTTTCTGGTTATATATTGGAATTGGATGAAAACTTTTAGATTAAACGATAAGAACTTCTAGATTGAACAGGGGAGATAATTTCAATAGTTGTTCTCCTTTTTAATTTTCACCATCCAACCTTAAAATCACGCATAAATTAATACAACCTATCATCTACAAAATTAAAAATTATATGTTATTTTATATATTTATAATTATATATAATAATAAAAAATGATGTAAACAACTAAAATAATATTTTTGTTTTCTATTTCTAAATTAGTTTATAGATATAATTTAATTTATATAACTCCTTTGATAATAAAATCTTATGGTAGTTTTGGGAAATAAAACTTTATGGTAATGAAAATATTTTTTTGTTTTTAAAAGGTGTGTAGAGAAGAAGAAATGAGAGATATCTTTGGAGCTCTTAAAATCTTTGTAGCAATTAGGGTTTTTCACTAGTGAGTTTATCTATGCTTAGATTGTGTGGATTTCCTTACAGATATTTTTGTCAATTTGATTAATGGCAAATCTTAGTGAGTCAATAATGAAGAAAGTTTTTTTTAAGAATGGTTGTGGGGCAAGCAAGATCTTCTTCAATTTTATATAGTTTCATTCTGAAATTTGGATTTGGCTTCTTCTTAGTGCAACTTTTTGGATTTGGCCTCTTCCTAGTGCGAAATTTTTTGAGGTTGAATCTCGATTTCTGTTATTTAAACTGATTTTTTACTGTAGATATAGATTCAGCACCCTAAAAAACTCCTAGAGCACTTTGATATAAATTGATTACCCATCAAAATTTTATTTTCAATAAATTCCTACCACATAAAACTCATTAAACATAATATATATATGTAGCATGATTATGATGCTTATTTATTGATTTTACCAATATATAACTGAAACATGATGCCATTATGGTCCTTCTTTATTGATTTTACCAATATGTACCCAAATTTTATGCTCCATTAGATTTATTCCTTCATGGGAAGCATGATGCCGTTATGGTGCTTCTTTGTTGATTTTACCAATATGTACGATGCTGGGCAACTGTTAATCGTGACATTCAACCCTTGACCAATCTTTATGCTCAACCATTGACCCTTGAGCCATGAGATTGACTACTGCAATATCTCAGTAACTTTCCCTAGATGTAGGCTGGTGGCCAACTGCCACCATTGATATCCCATCTTCTACACTAAAAGCTCACTGACCCAACGATGCAACATTATTACTCTTTAACAATTGTAATGAATGTTCTATTTAATTTTATATAGAACCAGAACCAGCTTATCTCGAACTTAAATACACAGGTGCATGCGTTTGTTTCAAGAAATATTGGCATTGTCCAAAAGCCTGATCTTCTTCTTCACGATGGATTTGGCAGCAACTATACTCACCATTACTGTTTTTCTTTTTACTATTATGGTTGGGGTAAGCTTGCTTTGGAAGCCTTCACCATGTCTGAAAACTCTGCGTGGGAAGCATGTTCTAATAACAGGAGGGTCCAGTGGTATTGGCCTTGCTATTGCGAAAGAGGCTTTATCTCAAGGAGCTTTCGTTACTCTGATAGCCAGAAGCTCTGCCAAACTAGAGAAGGCCATAGACAAGTTGGTCCATAATAAAACTATCAGTGATGATAGAATATTCACAAAGGTACATGGATATGTTTTTCTCATTATCTTCACCTTTAGTTCAATATATTTGGAATCTGCAATCCAGTTAAGTTCAGCTTTTTAACTCATAATTTTTTTTGGGTTGCAGATAGCTATGTTTTTCTATTATTTTCTATTACTAAAGTATAGTTAGTTGAATATCTTTGAAATCTAGTTAGTTGAATATTTTTAAGATCTACAATCCAATAAGTCCAACTTTCATTTTTTTTTCCAGGCAGCAGATGTGAGTGACTATGAAACTCTTGCTGATGCAATACAACAATCGTTTCAATGGAGACCTATTGATGTGGTTGTTTGCAATGCTGGGTGGGCGAAAGTTGGATTTATAGATGAAATTCCCATTAAAGATTTGCATGAGACCATTAACACAAATTTATCAGGCATGGTAAACACTCTGCATGTTGCTCTTCGCTTGATGAAGCATCGCACAGTCCAAGCCCATGCCCGACCTCCCATGTCTGTTGTTCTCGTCAGTTCTTTGGCTGGTCTGGTATGATGCATCAAATTGCTTTTTGGGTTGCAGAGGGTTTTCATTTTTTGTGATTAGGGTTTCAGAGTAAAGTTGATTTCCTATTAACTCTAGGTTCTGGTGGCAATGGATTCACCAATGTCTGTGTTTTGCAGTACTGGCAGTATGGGAACTCCATTTATACTGCAACCAAACATGGCGTGAAAGGGCTTGCCGAGGCTCTTAGACTGGAATTGATGCCTTTTAACATCGGAGTGAGCGTTGCTTTCCCGGGATATGTGGAGACTCCAATGCTGGATGACTGTGAGCAATCTAGACCTCATACACAAGTATGCATTCACATAGAAATTTCATTTTCTATTAAGCTCACATATTTGATTACTGGCTTACAACTAAAATCAAGTTCTATTATAGCTAGATAAGTAAGAGGGTTTTGCTATTCTATTATTGATGAAATTGTAGAGAAATGTATAAGGTTGATCAACCTGGTCTTTCATCATTATTTTATTATAATTACCAATCACTTTTATTTTATTGATTAAAATTAGATTTTTTTTTATTATAATTATTAATTACTTTTATTTTATTAATTAAAAATAAATTTTTCATTTATTATAATTACTAATTATTTTAATTTTATTAATTGAAAATATATTTTTCTATACATAAAAGTGGTATAGATTATCTCTATCAAATATTTACATAAATATTCTATTTAAATCTTTACATAAATATTTTATTTTTGAATTTGAGCTCTTGTGATCCATAATTTTTATAGAGATTTTTTGGTGATAATTACATAAAAGAAGAATTTGTCCACGTGTTTTCTAACCAACCAATGTGGTTTTGATAATCACATTGGAGAAAAATTTGTCCATGTGTTTTCGAACCAACAAGTGTGGTTCATCTTCAGAATAAGATGAGAAATCTGTGAAATTGTAAAGAAATGTATAAAGTTGATCAACCTTCTCTTTCATCATTATTCTTTAATAATTACCAATTACTTTTATTTTATTAATTAAAAATATATTTTTCTATACATAAAACTGTATAGATTATTTATATCAAATCTTTACAAAAAAATATTTTATTTTTGAATTTTGGTTCTTGTGGTCCATAATTTTTACATAGATCTTTTGTTGATAATCGCATTGGAGAAGAATTTGTCTACCTGTTTTCGAACCAACCAGTGTGGTGGTTCATCTTGATAAGATGAGAAATCACATATGATTTCTTATGTTGTCTTAAAGATGAACCAAAGCCCTTAACATGACTAAATTTTTGTCCAATGAATTTTGAACTAATGCCCTTCACATCAGAGAGTAACTTAACAATACACCACATCACCTTCTATACCCATAAACTTATCTATAACAATTTTAGTTTAATATATAATTTATATAATTTTATATAAATTTCTATTTCAATTATTTTATAAAATTTTTATTTTAATATATAGTTTATATTTCAATAAAGTCTCAAAATAATTATAAATTATAATTTATGTTACTTTGTTAAAAAAATATAATATTTAAAATTCAAACCCGGTAAATCAAATTAATAAATAAAAAAAATATTTTAATATATAATTTTATATAAATTTCTATTTTAATTGATTAAACACTTTAATCTTAAAAAAATATTTAAATAATCTTTTACGTTATAAAAAGATATTTAAATAATCTTTTGCATTATAAAATTGAATTTTATAGATAAAATTAAAATCCCAAATCCTAAATCTTTGAAAAGCCTTCATATAATCTATTTACCTCACCAAATCAATCTATTTACCTCGCCAAATCAATTTATCTTCATACCTGACCAATGCACTTTTCTATGTATAAAACGTCACTTTAATTTTTTTCAAAAGGCACTTTATTAACTATTATATATAAAACCTTTATTTTAATCCTTTGAAAAATACACTTTGTTTATTATCCTACATATTTTGCATTATTAAATTCAACTTAACTTTCATTAAAAAAAAATGGACATGTTTACTTGGGAAAAGATTAGGAGTTATCATACCAAAGATTGGTTATATATATATATATATATATATATATAATTTTAAAATTATAAATATAAAAATATATTAAAAAAATAAAATTTTATTTTAATTTTAAATTAATTTTACTCGAAACAAATAAATACTAAATAAATGATTTTTATTGAAAGTTAAAAAATAAAAAAAAATAAAAAAAATTGTATCTAAAAGTTGTTCTTTTAATATTTATTATTAAAAAATACTTCTTAAAAATTTTGGCCAAAACTAAATAAAGCTAATAGCAATATAATAACTACTTGACTTGAAATTAACAATGTTTATACAAACCTATAACCATGTTGGATACAAAATTTCAAGAAATATTAAAATCATATAATTTTTTTTTAAATATTTCTATTTTTTTAAGTTATAGTTCATATAAATTACTATATACACACTTTTGTAATTTTCATCCATGTTGGTACAAAATTTTAAGAAATATTAACATCATATAAACTTATTTTTAAATACTTTTAGTTTTTGGTTATGATTCATATAAATTACTATATACACAATTTTATACTATAAAAATTATTATATCAAAATTATTTTAAACTTGTATTAGGCAAAATCACACCAAACACTAACTGACCTCTCACATATTTGAAACTAATTAAAAGCTTAACAAACCTGCATCATCTTCTCAAATGAAACAGTCAATTAACCTTTCCATTTTCAGAAACTAATTAACTCATTTTTCTTTTATAAACTAAATATATCCTAACTTTACTTAAAAATTCATCAAAAATATTAACTCTCATTATTATTATTATTAATTATATAAAATACATTTTAAAAAACCAAAAATAAATCCCAAACTTTTATTATTTGAATTTGGTTTCACTATTAACCTAAATTAACAATTCAACATTCTATAAATTTTATAATCACTTCTTAAAATTCATTCCTTAACATATATAACTTATAAATAATTAATAAGAAATATTTTTACTATTACTAAAATATGACTATTATTATTATAACATAAATATAACATATATTTATTAATTTATCTTTAATATCTAATTAAATATAATAAATAAATTAAAATAATTTTTAAAATTTTATATCCAATACCATACTTATTTTGAAATAATACTTATCCATTTCAAAATTGTCAAACTATATATATAATCTGCAGCAGTCTACAGGTTAAATGACAGACATTAAAACAAAGCTATGACAGAGGAGAACCCACCATATCCATATATTTATATTTGTATTTGAAATCTTTAATCAAACCTTTGCATTTCAGGTGGTGTAGAGACTCACACAGAGATATTGAAGATGTGGAAGGTGATTGGGCTATACAACCGCAGCCAAGCCGAGACATCGGAAAAAGTTGCCAACTATATATTGGAAGCAGCAAAGAATGGAACCTTTTCTGGTTACATCTCAGATTACTGGCCTCATGCTATCGACAATATCACGTGGATTTATACCTGCAGATTCAGTTGGGAGGGCTTTCACAGAACTGGTTTTGTATGTACCTTTCAGAATTTTTAGCTGTCTGGCTGTCATTTACTTTGAAGTTGCTAGACGTGCCCTCAAATAAAGGACCCTGCTACCAGAAGTGTCTAGCTGTCATCTTCCATTCTATTCTGGTTGATTTTTTTTGACAGAGCAGTCAGATTCTCATAACCTGACTTCCTAATTTTTCTTTCTTGACCTGTATCATCATCTGCTCTGGTTGACTTTTTCCAGAGTTACTTGGTTCTCTTTACGTGACTTAGTAGTTTTTCTTGTCATGAAGTACAAATCTGATTTTCTCAAGTTATGGTTATCTTTTTTAAGTTAATGTATTTTTTTAATAATTTATTAGGTGTATGTTAGATGGTTGAATGTGGTTTAGCTTAAATTATTTGGTTTTAGGTTAAAATGTGTGTCTGGTTTAACACGTCTTTTCTTAGACCTCGCGTGTTCTGATAAATGCTCTTTTACTTTGCATCATAAAACAAAGTCTTTTCATTATAAATGCATGGGATTTTTAGCAGGGTGGTGATAGTGCAACGCTTGTGGGTGGTGGAGAGGAAGTCTCTTCACCTTGTTGTGTATGGTTCTCAATGATGGTACTTTTTGGTTGTCATGGATGTTTGATTCTTTCTCTCCTTGTTGTGTATGGTTCTCAATGATGGTACTTTTTAGTTGTCATGGATGTTTGATTCTTTCTCTCAGGTAATTTTTCAGTAGTTCTTGTTTTGTTGGCAAAACAACATCCATTTAATCATTTTCCTAGTTATGGGAGCACCTGGGTGGGTCAATGTTTTTCATTTTGTTTTTGCACAACATGGCTATGGGGCTGGCCATCTAATTGGTGGTTTTTCTACCCATCTCAGAACTCCATAGAATTAATTATGCAGTTATTTCTTTTAATTGTTCTGTCTTGGTTTGTGGTGTATGGTATCTAGGGAATTTATCTGTATGGTTTTAACGATGTAATCTCCCTTTGAAATTGGTAAGGTTTTATGGGTTCCGGGTGTCTTTTGTTACTTGTATTGGTCAATTTGGGTTTCTTCCTGTGTTGGGAAATTAAGGTGTATCGAGTCTATGGGGTCAACCCTTTTGTTATATCCCTCTAAAAATTAGAGGTTTTTTTTCTATGGTTGTTTTACTTTAAAGTGGGTTTTCTACCCTATAGTGCTACTGGGCTCAGTTGTTGTCAAGGGGAGTCTAAATGTAGTTTGTCAGGTTAGTCCACAACATCCAAGTAGTGGGTTCCATTTGTATGGTTTTGGAGATGACTTTCTTGTGCTTGGGCCGAGATGTATAGAGCTCGAGGTTTGTTTCTTTGCTTATCCTATTGATTATTGTGTTGCTCATCTTTGTGTGAACGACACGTTTCCATTTGTAACTACACCTCCTCGAGAGAGAATGGCAAGTCGTAGAGTGGGTGTGAGTAGTTCTACCACTCATCATCGCAATTTTTTTGGGTGGGAGTTGGTGCCAAATTATTTTGATTGTGTTCTTTCTTGAAGTCATGAGGGAAATCCTCCACCTTGAATCAAAGGAGTTTGGTGAATGCTTGTATTTGTTTGATTTTGAGGTGGGAGGAAATGGCCTCAAATGGATCACTGGATTGGGAAAATTTAGAAAACAAATACTTCACTTTATACATTCTCTGGAAGTGCACCATCAGATGGATACCCTCTTCAGCATGGTTCTCAGAGATAAGAAAGTGGATAATTACGGGACAAGAGGATATCAAATGACTTCTCTGAAATGTATGCTTCTTCTTGGATGTTGTTGTGTCATGATTGAGAAGTGTTGAAAATATGTAGCCTCTAAGTCTAAGTCAGAGATGAAGGAGCTCAATGACCCCCCTATAATCATAAATGCACCACCTGTTATTTCCTCTCCACCTGCTCTTACATCTCCACATGCTAATTCATCTCCTCTTTCTCTAGTTATTATATCAAACTGATAAGAGTTTGGATGAATTAGTTTTTGTCTTCGTATGGAGGCATTGCTTCCTAGAATTCTTGGAAGTGCCATCGGTACCTTTGCAAGCAATATGGCAATCAACATCATGGTTTCTTCTCATCATGCATGATCTAAGGGGAAATTTTTAGGAGCTATTATTCATAGGTAGACTAATTTTCCATGATTTCTCTAAAAAATATATTCTTGAATCTTCGTTTTCTAAATATGGTTTGCCCAAGTTTTATAGTCTAAAATTACTTTTCCAAAATTTTATAGATACTATATAAATTAATTAGAAATTTGAATATTTTTATAAGAAAAACTCCAAGCATTTTACAATTTGAATATTAAGGACTAGTAAGATTCGCTAAAGTTTCTAAACCTTCAAATAAATTTACATTCTTAAAATTTTCCATGGTGATATTTGGTCTCTTTTTTTACATAGGGATGGCATAAGCTGCCTGAGCCATCTCTACAAGCTTTCAAAATGATGTATTTTGTTATAACTTTGGAAGTTTTAGTCTTGGTTTGCTTATAGACGACAACTTGGTATGGTTTTTTTATAGTGGTACGATCCTTGTCAAGCAAATATGACAGTGGTCTATGGATATATTATGTTGTCAACCATTTGGTCTTATATTTTGTCTCTTGCTTGTGTAGCACTTCATTCTTCACACATGATTATATGTAGAAATGGTGTTTAGTGTGTTATTTTGTCTCTTGCTTCTGTAGCACTTTAGTCTTCACATATGATTATATGTAGAAATGGTGTTTAGTGTGTTTTACTTGGTTGAAGACATACTCTTCCATGTCACTCATTTTGGAATGTTGATGACTATATGTACTCAATGTAATCTTTCTTTTTATTAATAGAAAAAGGTTGAATCAGTTTACAAATCTTTATTGTTTTTACAAATCTTTTTTGTCAAATACAAAAAAAATTAAAAAAATAGTTAGTAAAAAAATTATGTTCTTACAAATTTTTTTTAGTCAAACACAAAAAAATAAAATAAATAATAAATAAAAATTATGTTTTTACAAATATCTTTTGGTCATACTCTTTATGTATATGAGTTGTTATTGCATAAATGACATATACATAGATGTATGTTGTAATGAAAAAAAAACAACAGTAATGTTTACACTTCTTTGTTTTAAATGTTTTTAGATATAAAATGGTTCGTAATATTTACCAATTTAAAACCAAAAAAATCTTTGTTTTAAATGTTTTTAAGATATAAAATGGTTTGTCATATTTACCAATTTATTAATATAAAACCAAAAAAATTAATGTTATCATATAAAAGTGTCAATTTTAAAAAAGTAAATGGAAATATTTCTTGAGGCACAAACTTTTTTAAATATAAAATTGAAATAATTTTTCACACTTCAATTTGAATCATCTTGATGTCTAGCAAATCTAGATTTGATGTGTGATTTATGCATATTTAAGCATTGTTGTAATTTAATAAGTATTACATCTAACAAATCTATATTTGATGTGTTTTTCATGCATATTTAAGCATTGTTGTAATTTAATAAGTATTACATCATGGTGCGATGCTTTTAACAACAACATAATCCTCATTTCTTTAACAATATTATTACCAGTGTCATTACTATTATAACAAGGATGGCTGCAAGGCAGCTAGTCCCTGCCTTGAGCTAGAGTTAAGTTTTTCTAGCTGCCTTGAGCCAGAGTTAAGTTTTTCCTATATTTATTATGGCAGTACTAACTGTGGCTTTGGTTCGGCATGGTGGATGCACTGATCATTGAGCCTTGTAATTATATTTATAGAAGCTTTGAGTTGTGAAGGGTTTTCTGTTTTCATTTAAACCAATAAAATTTATGTCAATAAGTTAATCATTTATAGAAGCAATTGCCATTTTTTTCAAATGCTATTTTTTAATATTTTTTCAGGAAATAGAGCAAGTACTTTAAATTATCATTTGTGTTGACATACAACAATGTTTTTGTTGTTATTTTATTTTATTTTAGCTGAAACAAGTAAAGATCATATTAAAAGAGAGTTAATACAAAGAATTTTGAAGCTATGAAATTCAAAGTAAATAGAATATGTTGGGGGTCTGTCACCCTCCATGATTTCACAGTCTACCTCAAAAAAGAAATGTGCCTAGTACAATAAATTCTAATAAACTACCCTAGTATAAGCTCAAACTTGCAAAACATGAACCTGGATAAAAGCAAGGGAAAACATCCATTGGAAACTTTCTACTGGTTTTGAGTTTGCTCCTTTTCAACAGCATCATCAATTTATGTAGGCTTGATGGCCCTGTGGACTGTATTTTCTTCAATTGCCGGATCTCTTGGAGATACATCTGATTTGTTGTGCCTTTTGGCAGAAGCAGGAATAATCTGAACATTGTTCTCAGATACCAGCCTTTCAATTGAAACATTCTGGGTATCCATGCTTAGCTCCAAGTCAGAGAATTTAGAATTTACTTCCTCCATCTGGTTGTGAACATTGGCTGTCAAGTGAGGCATGGTTGACTGCAACACCTCTACTGGTGAGCATGGATTTGAATTAGCCTACGAATTTACTCATAATAACTACAAAGCAGAGCACTTAAGCTTTACTCATGGAGTCTTATATGTATATATGCACCTGCTTAACTTGCTTAACGTACTATGTAGTAGGACTTGAATCAAAGTGCACGAAATCAAAGCAAGGGAAAATAGTTTTGAGGTTAGACTGCAAAAGCCTGCTATGAACAGTTATTTGTGATTGTTACTTTGCTGCTACTTATAAAAAAATAAAATCGATGTAAATATCCAACTTTAGGCTATGCATTTATAGGAAAAGCTACAAGCTAGTAGTTTTGTAAAAGCATAGTAGATGGTGAGCCTACCTTGATGCAATGCCTTCAGTATGCTAGATAAAACCAGTGGATAAATCCTCAATATCACAATGAAAATATGAAAATTTTCACTTAAGATCAATCTAGTTGAAAATTTTCAAAAAAGATGATGATGAAGAATAATCAATTACCTTGATATGAGGGGTCGTATATGATCTTAGTTAGCTCTCCTCGAGGACAAGGCCATGCAGTAAATCATCTGGAAACAACAGACCAGATTACCTCACAGACCTCTCAATGGAAGCATACAAATTGACTTATCAAAATAATCCTCGATCATCAAGTTGTACATGCAGTAGTAGTATCATTCCCATGAAAGCATAAGGCAACATTGTGGTGCAGCCATATTATCAAAATTTTAAGCATTGAATACAAACAATGCTTTCAATAATAGTTTCACATTGTAAGTTTAGAACTAAGATGCTTGAACTTATCATTGTTGAAAGCAATGGCATTGAAAGTTTGAAAATGCTTGCATAGCATGCAGGCATATAATACCATGAAACAGGAGAATATGCCGTTGAAAATGCTTGCATAGCATGCAGGCATATAATACCATGAAATAGGAGAATATGCCCTATTAGGGCAAAAAACTGAAGATACAGGGCAAGAATTTTGCAGACGTAGTCTCCCTAAGACATGTTATTCAGATGCACATGGGGCAAAGAAAAATCTGAGGAAATTATGTTTGTCTCAAAGATGATAATGAAGCATATATTTGGTTTAAAAATGGCCAACAACAAACCATGCCTAGTCATATAAACACTTTGAAAGGACTAATTCTCCTTTTCGCCATTGCCATCTCTTGATCGCCTTTCCCCTATGTAACAATTATTATCACTTGTCTTTGCCTTATTATGGTTATGGAAAGAAGTATTATTTACTACTTGAGTTTCATGTGTGGATACATTAATAGTGGATTGAACAACACTACTACTAGATTTATTCTATAATCAAGAAATTGCATGTTATAAAGACTTAATGAATCCAATTTCAATGTTATAAGTCCCAAGTCCAGTAACCCCACTCCTAAACAAGCACCAGGCAATAGTATATGCATGATCTTCACCACATGAAAGAAAAATCTCGCCCACATAAAGAAGGTAAATAGATAAATATGATCATACAAGCTGATCAGGCCCTCAATATACAGACGTGTAGAAAATACTTTAACCTTCTAGTTGTACATAGTACTACAAAATTTTCAACCCTGAAAAGAAAGCCACACCATAAACGTTCTCAAGAATGAAATTTCACAGAGCCAATCCCTATCTTGTGTTAGATTTTCAATTGTGTATCTGAATTGTTAGCGTTTTGTTTCTAAATATACTATGGTTTTTTCTTGCTCGCTTCCTATCTTAACCACTTCATGGTTGGGCTGACAGGGTGGCAAAGGTAGTTAGAGATTTAGAGTTGAGGAGGAAAGGAAAAGAAGGTAAAGATGGCAGGTGCTAGTGTTGTTCAATTTATGGCAGATAAAATCTGTCCCGTTCTTGCGGAAAAGTTAAAGGAAGAAGTTTCTGTGGTTGTGATGTTCAAACAGGAGTTTGAATCAATATATCAAGAGGTTCTTCGTATTAAATTCTTGCTGAATGATGCTGGGGAGCGGAAAAATTATGAAACGATGGCCAATTGGCTGCAAAACCTTCGGGATGCTCTCATCGATGCTATGGACCTCGTAGAGGAGTGCAAAGATGATGACAACGTCCACAGTTCAATTTTGGAGAATCCAATTTTCAACCATCCAATTGGCCATCAGATTATTTTCCTGGATCAAATGTGCCATCATCTTATTTTTAGGTATCAGAAAGGCGATGAGATTAAGGAATTAAAAAGCAGAATTGACATCGTCATCGACTTCAGCTTGTAGACATCGTCATCCACTAACGCCATATATGAATGATGACCTTAACAACAAAAGGGGTGATGCAGTGCGCGGCCGCGTTGAAAGTCGGCGTTGAAAGCTGAAAGAAAGAGAAGTTCCCATGATACGATCAGGGTTTTCTCCTGTGGCTAGATGAGGTGCCTCTACAAGCCACCAGCTACTGAGACACTGAGGCAAGGAACCACCGAGACAAAGAAACTGAAATGCAGAAGATGATTCTGAAAGGAAAAAAGAGCAAGGAACCACCGAGATAAAGAAACAAAGAAACTGAAACGCAAAAGATGATGCCAAAAGGAAAAAAAGGAGCCTGAAAGACCCATTAAGGTAAACTGGAGAAGCGTGGGGAAACCAACAAGAAAAGATGAAAACTGAGGTAAACTGGAGAAGCATGGGGAAACCAGCGAGAAACGTTGAAAACTGAGGAAGTTGGGCAATGGCCTCTGTATTCAGGAGAGGTATTCTTGAGAGGTTACAAGTGTCTGTGTGGGAGCTTACAAGTGTAAAGCTTGAGGGTTTCGACGCTGGTCCCAGACAAGTGGAACATGCAGTCTTCAATAAAAATTAGTGAATAGAAATACGATTTCACAAGATATATTCTCCAAACATTTTATGTGTGCTAACTAATGCTAGAATTAGTGAATAGAAATAGGAAAATAGCAATCAAGCTACCCTTACCATTCCACTTACCCTAAGTTTCGAAAGGTCTGGCCTCGATATGAGGCCAAATAAGACCTCCAAACTATTCATTGGCTCTCACAGATGGCAGCCATTAAAAATCAATGCAAGAAATTGAAAACGGTCTTTAAAACTTTATAATATGCAAAATAGCGCTATTTGATTCTTCGGCAAGAACTAATAAACTGCTAAAAAGCGATTACTATAGTCCCTGCCATGCCGCAAGCGGCAGGGACTAATAATAAATATTACCATTGTCAACACTATTATACACATCAATGTTTTTATATATGTCATATGTATGAGTGTTTTCATTACATAAAATATGGGTTGGGTTTCAAAAATATATAACATACATTGAGAAGTATTATATATTTTGGAAGCCTCGCTATTATTTTATATAATAAAAGCATAATGGTATATTGCATTGTTATGTTATATCTTGATAAGTATTATATATTTTGGAAGCCTTACTCATATTTTATATATTAAAAAAATAATGGGTATATTTCCTTGTGGATTGGTATGTTATATTTTGTAAGCATTATAATAAAAATAGTGGTAATGTATTATATATTTTTAAAGTTTGACGTATAGCAAAAGACATAGTGAAGGAATAATGGAAATAAAGTAGTCATATGTATAAGGAGTTGGAGTTGATTAGAAGAAGAGAAGAAAATTCTTAGAATGAAATTTAGTTCTTCCACATTTGAGGAAAGAGAGAGTTTTTCAAGGAAATATGTAATAAATTAAGAATTAAGAAGATAGGACCTCATAGTATAGATATTTTGTTACAGAACGTATATATGTTGGAGTTTTCTAAATAATTGAATATTTCTCTAGATTTTAATGTGTCAGATTTGTATGAGTATCATGAAGTTACAATAGGAGAGAAAAAAAGGAGTGCATGTTGAGGAATGGAAAGATAAAATTTCAAAGGAAGAAAGAGATGAAGTGGAAAATGTTTTGGATGAACATGATAGCATAAGGACAAAGAAGAAAGAATACAAAGAACTCTTGGTTTTTTGGAAATGTTTGACTTCTAAAAGATGTGACTTGGATTTTGAAGTCAATTTTGGTGACCATTGACTAGATTCACATCATCTATCCTGTGAATATGATTCTTACATTTGGGAGTGTCTAATTTAATAGTATCCCTAGTTCTAAGAGACCTTTCACAACTAAAAAGACCTTTTCATTTTAGTGTCAATTTTTCTTAATCCAAATTTAGTTTGTTTAATGGTAAACTAAGTCTTGGGGTCATACAATCAATTGATGAAGGTTGAAACATAGAAGTTAAGTTGAACCAAGGTTGTGTCACAACAGTAATGATTGCATTCACTAGGGAGCCATGACAAAAGGTCATATTAAACACACATCATGATCACTAACAATGGTCATTCATGTGATCTGTGAATGAGGTTTATCTGAAAGGTTCTCGGAAAGTCAAAGTACAAGACCAAACCAAAATCATGATAATCATTATATTAAAGAGATGGTGATGATCCCTATTGCATATCAATATTTTTCGAGATGCTGATGAGATTTTGAAGGATAATATTCACCATTATGTAATTAATATAGGTCAAAGGTCCACAATGTTTGGTGACTTCACAAGAACATGGGAGTACAAGAATATGTGTGGCCTCCAACGACATTGGAATCACCATTCTTGTACTAGAAATCATTCTTCATAAGGAGACCACTAATTAGCACATGAAGATGATTGGAAACACTTGATGTACAAGCATTCAAAGTTTCATGAAATGTAACATCTATATATGTGTATCTTCACACCAAACATGAGGATTGAGATTCATTGTAAAACATTTAATGGTGTATATATATTAGATTGAGAATGATATATTCCAACATACACAACATTGGATGTTGTATATCGAAGTGCGCATTAATAATTTGTGGTGGAGTAAATGAATTTCAAGCTATCCTTTTTAAACACAGGTTTTATTCAAATCTACCAAAAACCATATTGTAATTCCATTATGTAACCACCCCTCCCAAATTTACCCAAATTCTTCAGCCTTTCAATGTAAACATGAGATGAAGAGTTACTATGACATGACCTGACCTCCAAGATCTAGTTATGGAAGTGGGGCCAACAAACTTACAACTCACAGCATCCCTGAGGGCTAAAAGACACTCAGAGGCCAAAGTACCACCCCTGGTGACAAAACCCTGAGTTGGGGCTCTTTTCACTACCCTAAGCCCACAAACGCATGCATGAAAATGCCTAATTGCGGTTATAGGCCTCTGAAAACATGCACAACACTACCTGAGTGCGGTTATAGCCCAATATATCTAGTTCAGAGGGCGCAGTCTTGAGATCTGAGCCACTTTTCCAGGCCAACCTCGAGATCACTGCACAGAACTACCTGTAACTTCTCATAATGATAAATTACAAAATGACAAGGCCTTACAAACAAAACGTGAACAATAACTAACCTAGGGCATGCCTAGTCCATACAAAAATTCCATCAAACACATGGAAAACTTAAGAACTACAAGTCATGAATGCATATTTGATCATATTAGGTTCATCATAGAATCACAAAGAAGGCTTTATGCCCTCTCCACATAGCTGCAATAACACTTGGTATTCCATGCATTCATCAACTATTCAATAGCTTATCAAAACATGTAAAGAGTCATAGATAATATACATTATATAACCAACATATAGCCAGAAAATAATGAACATAAGAATCATGGAAACTCAGCCATAATATCACCAACATAATTACCAAAAATGCTTATAGATCACAATCGGAAATGTATTATATTAACATATGAAAAAACCAACCAAGTCAGGGACTTCCATGTACCACATGACCATAGATTGGGCTAACCAAAATCTCTCTTTCATCCAATCACCCTCATGCCATATTCCAAGCATGAATGTGGGATCTCATGGAACAAACCAAGACAAAACCAAACCAAGGCTTCCAGTGGCCAAACCACCTCAACCCTCAACCAAAGTGATTACACCTCTATGATATGTACATCAGTAACACCAACGAGATTCATCTCTACCCAAGTTATTTAGGGCTTCAAGAACTAGTAACTCAACCCACATCATTCCAAGGCTCTAGAGAGTTTATATAACCCAGCTCCAGGGACTAATAACTCATCCACCAAGAGCTCCAAAACATTTGTTGCAACCTAGGCTTTAGGACTATTAACTCAACCCAAGTTGTTCCAGGGCTTCCAAAGCATTTTTTCAAACCCACATCCATAAAGACATGAGCACCAATTAAAAAAAAAATAAGTGGAAAAACCCACAACACCATGGCTATCCAATAAATGGAAAGGCAAGGCTAAAACCACTATCAATCCAGGAAAATCTATGTTGATTTGTATAGCTTGGGAGGTACTCCAAGCCCTAGCGTTTAGGGTTTGGAGGGAAAAGCACCACAAAGGTAGCTTGTGGGTTTGGAACACAAGTGAGGGGTTTTGCACCCATCTTGATTTGGGCCAAAACCGTGATGAAGATACGACATGTGATGGATGAGGATGATAGTTATCAGCAATATGATTCCAACGTATCGATAATCATCTGAATCCGAGCTGTCCTCAGAGAGAAATGAATTTTTGAAGTTGACAAGGTAATTATTGGTTACCAAGTCATGTAGACTTGGTGTAAAAGGGTGCCAATAGACGTTTCTCTACAAGTAAATTCATGTAGTCTTTATGTCTATAAATAGAAGATGTTTTGGATTCATTTTAGTATCCATTTGGTGTAATACATCTCCAAGATTACCTTTGCAATTTTGTGGACAAGGAGCCGTAGAAAAGGGATGACAAGAAAGCATGTAGGAGGCTTGAAAACCAATGCAGATTTATGAGTTTTCTATAGGTGACAGCGTGGGAAATTTTGGGTTGTTTTAGGCATGTTTGAGTGTTGTCTTGGGCTTGGATTGTTGGGAAAATTAGGTTGGAGCAAGGAGGGACAAAACAAGGTTTTGGGTGTTGTTTGGTGGAGTTTGAAGAGGGCTGAAGTTACATCAAAGTTTTTGTGCTAGGCCACGGGCCTTAACAAACAACTGGAGGGACTTCAAGGGAAGCGTCAAGGAGACAAAGACCTTCGGGCAGCGTGGAAGTGGAGGACCTTCTCCAAGAAGGATTGCAGCCCATGAGGGCTTAAATGTGTTGATTGTGTGTAGGGTGTAGGGCTGAAGTATGTTCCCTAACCAAAATTGTAGGAGCAGTCAATAAGCATGGTGAACAACAACATTTTGTGGAGGTGTATTAGGTCAAATATTTGACCGTGTTTTGGAACAAGAAGGAGTAGCCTGTTGAAGCCAAATATATAACACTTTGAGGTTGTGAAGTGTTATATCAGGATCAGATTCAGCAGTGATGATATTGGGTGCCATAGGACTGCTAGAGGGAAGTGTGTTGGCTACCCAAAGTAGCCTAGACGAGCTATCTTGAAGGACAAAGAGCAGCTGAAGGTTGGTTGAAGAAAGTTGTCGAAGTGCAGCACGTTGATGGATGAAAGTGGTTGCTAGTTGGAAAATTGGAGCTCTAGATTAGGCCTACCCAAAGAGCAGATTGGATCAACCAGTGTAGACTCTACATAAGGACATGCAATAATGTTAGGTGGCATCCCTCATGGAGTCTCAATGTGTATATGCCTTCATGGACTAAGGCACTACTAGTGAGCAGTACAAAAGTGAAGGACTAACAGAATGAGATATGACATTTTGTTTGTCAGTGTATCTTGTATACCATAGACTGTTGTATTATTCATATTTGGTTTAATATAACAAAGATTGGGGATTGTACATAATTGTACAATTTTTTTAAAACTGTGTATATTGTGCATATGTGATTTACTGCTTTATGTTTTCCGTTGTGAAAAGTAGTTTATGGTTGAGATTCTTGGTTTGGTAGCGGCAGTGATTTAAGACTCTAACCTAGACCCAAGGTCATGGAAATTCAACATGGTATCAGAGAGTGTCTGAGCTAATTTGGAAGTCAGCAATTCAGAGTTTGCACAGCGAAGTACAACATGAGAGGGAGTTTGTCACATTGTGAGTGAATGAGTCACTACAATGTCGAAGTTTCAGGTAGGTATCCTATATGAGGAAAGGTTGGAAGGGTTGTCCAACTACACTCCTTGGAAGGAAAGGATCAAGTTGGTATTGCAGCTCAAAAGGATCTGGGATTTTTCCATGAGAGAGATTAAGTAGCCAATTGACCCTAAGGAGCTATAAATATGGGAATATTTGGATATAAAAGCGAGATTGATAATCCTTTATGGTGTGAAGGATTCCTTGATACCTCATGTGTCTGGGAAGAAAAATGCACATGAGATGTGGATGGATCTTCATAATTTTTTCCTGAATAAGAACAAGAACCGGGCACTGGTATTGGAGGATAAATTGAAGTCCACCAAGATGATAAAGGGTGAAGTAACGACTTCATATCTTATGACATTCTCTCAGGTTCGAGATGAGTTTGTTGTAGTCGAGATCAAATTTTTATATGTAGAGATGGTAAGGATTGCCTTGAAAGGGTTCACCAAGGAATGTAAGCCCTTAATTAAAGGAATCGTTGCCAGGGAGAAAATTTCAGACTAGAATAGACTATGGGACAAATTAATTCAGGAAGAGTTGTGAGACAAGGATCTTCATCCATCCAGGAAGGAAGATGAGGATGTGGCACTTGCAACCAGAATGAAGGGCAAGCCGAAGAAGGACAAGAGTAAAATTAAGTGTTTCAACTGTGGTGAGATGGGTCATTTTTCGTTGAGATGTATAAAGAAAGGAGCTGACAAGAAAGGGAAGAAGAAAGGAAATCATATCGTCGCTTCAACAGTGATGGATGATCTCTCAAGGAGATTGGAAGTGGAGGATTTTTCTATTATTTCTCATTTCTCGTAGGGTACTATTCGAGAGTATGGATGGTATGTGGAAAATGGTGCGATGAAGCACATGATAGGGTCAAAGGAGGTTTTTTAGACTCTAGCTGAATGGGACTCAAACTTTCACATGGTTTTGGGCAACAAGAGTTAGTTGGAGATATGAGGATCAGGGGTGGTTCCATTCAGGATGGAGACAGTACATATGATGCAAGTCCAATATGTACTGTTTGTACTAGGAATCAGATATAGTGTGATCTCTGTCTCAATGATGGAGACGAAGGTGTTTGAAGTATTTTTCCAGGATGGGAAGGCTAGACTCAGTCCTAAAGTCTCTGAGTCCGATGGGATTTTGCTTGGACTCATGTAGCATGGTCTCTATAGGTTGACGGGCAAGCCTGAGGATCATGAGAAGAATCAAGGGTAGGTACAGGTTACATAGAAGTAGGAGCAGGTGCAGATGTAGGTGCAGGCTTCAGAGGAGAAGGGATAGGTTCCCGAGAAGACGCTACACTTTTCAAAGAAGTTCCAGGTTCCAAAGACTTAGAGTGAGTCAAGTTATATAGGGAGTTTGCAGATTCATAGGGAGACTTTACAACCTAATAAAATCACATGGTCAGTGGGAAGCAAGAGTGCTTCCACATATGGAAAGAAGGAATCATGGTGAGATTGGAAAGAAATACAGGAGAAGAAAAAGAAGCAAGAGGCTTCCAATGACTGCGAAAATTTTGATCAGGGCATAGTTCATTGTACAAGGATTATTGTGATTGTGAGTGCCAAGAGTTGGGAAAGTGTTCCAAGAAGTTATGATGAAGACGAAGTACTTCCTATTCATGGAGGTACCTCCCTAGCTAAGAGGGAGTGTTGATTTTTATATCTTGGGAGGAACTCCAAGCCCTAGGGTTCATGGTTTGGAGGGCAAAGCACCACAAAGGCAGCTTATGGGCTTGGAACCCAAGTGAGGGGTTTTGTACCCATCGTGATTTGGGCCAAAATGGTGATGATGATACGGCATGTGATGGATGAGGATGATAGTGCTCAGCAATACGATTCCAATTCATTGCGAATCATCTGAATCTGAGTTGTTGTTAGAGAGAAATGAATTTTTGAAGCTGACAAGGTAATTATTGGTTACCAAGTCATGTAGGCTTCATGTAAAATGGTGCCAATATATGTGTATTTTCAAGTAAATTTGTTGAGGCTTCATGTCTCTAAATAAAATATGATTTGGAGTCATTTTAGCATCTATTTGGTGCAATACATTTCCAAGAGTACCTATGAAATTTCGTGGAGAAGGAGCCACAGAAAAGGGATGACAAGAAAACATGTAGGAGGCTTGAAAACCAACACAAATTTTTGAGTTTGATGTAGGTGACAACGTGGGAAATTTTGGGTTGTTTTAGGCGTGTTTGAGTGTTGTATTGGGCTCAGATTTTTGGGTGGCTTAAGATGGAGAAAAGAGGGACAAAACAGGGTTGTTGGGTGCTATTTGGTGGAGTTGGAGAGGGTCGCATCTACAACAAAGTTATTGTGAAAGGTTGTAGGACTTACCAAGCAGTTGGACAGGCTTAAAGGGTAGCGTAAAGATGACAAAGGTTTGTTTGAGGTAGTGTGGAAGTGCAGGACCTTCTCCAATAATGACCGCAACCCATGAGGGCTTAAATGTGTTGACTGTGTAGGGAGTAGGGCTGAAGTTTGTACCCTAACCCTAATTGTAGGAGTAGCTAGTAAGCGTGGTGAACACCAACATTTTGTGGAGGTGTATTGGGTCAAAGAGTTTACCGTGTTTTGGATCAAGAAGGAGTAACCTGCTGAAGCCAAGTGTTGGAATATATAAATCACTTATTAAATGACTGAACAATAGACATTTAATTATCAATCTAGGGACGTCTATTTATTCCAATGACAGTAGCACTATCTGTGCCGATACACCAACTAGAAGTAATATCAAAGAAAATAAATCGTTGCTGAAGTTAAATGCTAGAAATAAATCACTCATGCAGAAATAAAAGAATCCACAAGATTGAAATCACACTTGAATTGATCGGTTAGCTCACCACATAATAATTACCCAGCTGGTGTCTCTATTAACATATGTGTAACAGCATATAAAATATAGAAATCGAAGCAGATATATTCTCAGTTGAACAGTAGAAACAACACTCTAACGATGCATAAACTGAAATACAATTACATACACACACAACTATTGTAATCAATGCAATCCATTCTAAGAAGGAGGGCCCTTCCTCCCTAGCAGGGCGCAGGTACAGAAGGAACTTTAACTGAAACTAAATGGAATCACACATGTAACAGTAATAACAATATGATATGTATTAATCTAAACAAAATTACAGAAGCAAAACAACGATGTTATATGCTAGCCTCTCGACCTCTAGGGCCAAGAGATATATAGTGGTTACATCAGAAAATCTAGGAATAGATCAGTCATGAGAATCTTATGATTCTCATGCTAATCGAAATAGAACTCATGTAGTTATAACCACTCCCTAATAAAGTTCTAATTATAAATTAAAAGATTACAATTGGAACTGACTTGAGGCGGTTATCCCAAAAATACAATGTTAACAACTCCTACAGCTATCATAACAAAACACAGTTGTATTGCAACTGCCAAAGGACAGATCAACAGCAATATAGACAAGAGAAGTCAACTGTACAACTGGAACAGCAGTTTTCCAACGAATCTGTAACAGTAGAGCGTAACAGTATTTGTTGGCGAGTGTGTAACAGCAAGGTGTAACAACGTCATTGCTTTGCTGTAACATCACTATCCAAACTGCTCCTGTGAATTCTATATCCGAGATCTTTGGTGCTACAAATGACATTTGAAAGGACAACAAAAATACCATCGACCTTTTCCAAACATTCACTATCAATTTTTCATAAAAAGGGTAAATAGATCATAATAATTGGTGAATTGGAAAAGTAACTAAAGCAAGGTGAAAAAACACTAGTTAGGGTAAAAAGGTAGGAAAAAGGGGTAAACGATACTCCCATTGGTTATAGTTATAAAGTAAAATAAGGAAGATAAGTATAGGAAAAATGTACGAAACTAGCACCCAACATCTCCCCCCAACTGAAATACTTTCATTTTGTCTTGCAAACTCATCTCTCATGGGATTACCTTCGGTGCAAGTAGGTGAGGTCATAAGCACTAGCTATGTCCTCATTTGCAAACCTATATCCCTGATTGGCCATCAATTACCATACCCAGGATTCCGACTCATACTTTCTTAATTCATAATTGATCTCGTAATCCTCAATGGGCAACCAGATCAAAGGAAACTTGAACTTCAATCCCAACCACAGATCTCCAAGAGATTGTAGAATTTGTGTGTAGGATGGTACATGTGTAACAGCCACCATGAAATTCTAGAATGAGAATGGATCTCCCTTCAATAACTTAGCACGACTGGCCTCCGCGTGTTTTAAACACCCTGTCAAAGCTCGGCTCTTCATCATTGCGAACTGATTGAGGCAAAAATTTACAATTCTTCTTCGATAAGTGGCAGCTGGTTCTTTAATCCTAGGGGTGCTCAACATTCTCCTAAATTCTCATCTCAACTCAACAACCCTTCCTAGTTCTACCCAAACCCACAATTTTTTCTTCTCCTCCTTAGTCTCCATAGGTTTAATGGCTAGATGCCATTCAATTTGATTCCTCATGAAGGATACAAAAGCCCTTAATTGAAGATCACCCATATAAGAGAAAATTGTCACAATCATCTGCATACTCACATGTTCACAGATAATGTTGTGTAAAAAAAATTCACACAATAAACTTTGCTCATCAAAATCTGAGGCACGAAAAACATCCAGAAATGTACGAGTGGAGGAACATAGATAAGGTATTCCCTCCATAATGGCTTTCAATTGAAACAAGAAGTAACCTTCCCACAGAAAAATAGGATATGATGGAGAAGGTCGCCTACAACCTAGCAAGTTGAGGGCGATATCATGAAGTTTCTGTTTATCCATGGTGAGGTCCCGAATCTGATCCTGTAACAGCAGTAGTTGTTCTTCTTGTTTCTTCAGAGCTTCTTTCTTCTTGTAATCCTCCCAATTTTTCTTCAATTCTACTTCCCATGCAAAGTGTCTATTTCTCTTTGATGTTCCTTTAGCGAAATCATCCCATCCTTTGGCAACTATCACATCCTTTCACAAACTTCTTGGCAACTTGGAATATAGTTGGCCAGTAGTACCCTGTTGAGAGTACTTTATGTCTTGTCCTCTTGTCAGTGAAGTGTCCTTTGAAAGGTTCCTCATGACAAGCCTTTAGGATCTCAAATACCTCATCTTCTCTAACACATCGCCTAATATGAAAATCTGGCCCAGTGTGATAGAGATTACCTTCTATCTAGGATTAGGTAGCACTTTGTTGTATAATCCTCCTTCTTTCCCTGGAAGACAATTGATGTGGGAATTTTACTGCAGCAAGGTAATTGGCTATATCTGCATACCATGGTGAGTGAGTAGAAATGGAAAAAAGATACTCATCTGGAAAAGAATCCTCAGTAGTAGTGTAGTCATCACTTATAGTTAATCTAGAAAGAAAATCAACAACTACATTATCTTTTCCGGGTTTACCTAAAATAGTAATGTCAAATTCTTGTAACAGCAATAACCATCGTGTAACTCTACCATTAGTAACAGGTTAGTTCATTAAAAATTGAATTGCAGCATGGTCAGTGTGTACAAATAATTGGTACCCGGTGATGTAGTGTCAGAATTTGTTGATAGAATGCACTACTGCTAAGAATTGTTTCTCAGTAATAGTGTAGTTAAGTTTTGCTGGAGTTAATTTCTTACTGATGTAATAAATGGCATAAGGCTTCTTATCCTCCAGCTGCCCCAAAACAACACCCACAACCATGTCAGATGCATCTGTAGCAATATGAAATGGAAATTTCCAGTTTGGTCCTCGTAAAACAGGTGTTGTTGTTACATAGTTCTTCAACTTTAAAAAGGCCTGCTCACACTTTTCTATCCACACAAATTCCACATCTTTCATCAGTAATGAAAATAAAGGAGATGCAATCTTTGAGAAATTTTCTATAAACCTCCCATATTATCTTTCATGTCCCAAAAAACTGCGTACCTCTTTCGGAGTCTTAGGGGTAGGGATTTTCGAGATTACCTCTATTTTTGCAGGATCTACCTTGATTCCATCTGCTGAAATGAAATGTCTCGGCACAATTCCCTCGGTCATCATTATGTGGCATTTTTCTGTGCTCAGAGAAACATTAAGTTTGTTAACAATGTTCCAACACTTTTTCCAAGTTAACTAATGTTGTCTCAAAGGCACCCCCGTAGGGTGTAAAATCATCCATAAAAATTCCAAGACAACCATTCAAAATATTAGAAAAAATACCTAACATTTCCCTTTGAAAATTTGTTGGTGCATTGCAGAGACCAAAGAGAAGGAGTAAAAGTTGTCTTGTCTTGATCTTCTGGAGCAATATGTATTTGATTATAGCCACTAAACCCCTCTAGAAATGAAAATAATTTTTTTCTAGAAAGAGTGTCCAAGACTTTATTAATAAATGGTAAGGGAAAATGATCCTTTTGAGTGGCCTTGTTAAGTTCTCTATAGTCAACACAAACCCTTTATTTTCCATTCTTCTTCGGAACTATGACAAGTGGAGACACCCACTGATTGTCAGAAATCGGGTAGATGAAATTAGCATTAAGGAGTTTCTCCAATTCTTCTTTTACTATCTCCTTAAGTGTGGGGTTCATTCGGTGGTGAGGTTGTCTAACAGGTTTTCAATCTTCTTTAAGGTAAATCCAGTGAGTGAATAGGGTAGGATGGATTCCTTTCATATCGGTATAGTCCCATGAAAATGCCTTTTTGTATTTCTGTAACAATTGTATCAGCAATTTGTTTTGTTCAACAGTAAGGTTAGGATTGATATTTAAAGTTTTTCCAAGTTCGATTTCAACAGGACTGCTGATAATAAGTGGAGTTGTTTTCAAATGTTCAATAATTTCATCATCTTCCTCACCTTCTTCTCCCAAATATCTAATGGAGGCAACAGGGAATGGATTACTGATAAAAACATTAATAATATCATCCTTCGTTTCATCCTTGAAGTATTGTGCTTTTCTGAGAGTGAGAAGAGGTAGGGAAAGATCAGATTTAGGTGCAAATTCATCCCACCGGGGACTATTAAAATCCATATGAGGTTTCGTTGGGGGATAAAGATTCAAGTTCTGAGTGGCATGTCCATCTGAGATCACCATAGATCTAGACCTACATCTGATATATGCATCTGCAGTGGCTAGCCACGGTCTTCCTAGGATTAAAGGATGACCCCCCAGATTGGATTTGGTTTATAAGATAAGAAAGTCAGCCAGATATTTCTAGGAGGCCACAATGATAACCACATCTTCAATCATTCCTTCAGGCTTAACACAGGACCTATCTGCTAGTTCAAGAACTGTAGGTGTAGGTCTAATTCCATGAAGTCCTAGAGAGATGAAGAGGTCTTTAGTCATAACGTTAATAGCTGCCCCTAGATCAATCAAGGTATTGGTTATAGGATGATTGTCAATATGGACAGTTACTGTCAGGTTCCCTACATCATTATACTTATTCAACAAAGGCTGATAAATCATAAGATCGGACAATTTTCCCAAGACATGGATAGTAGCAGGGTCCTTAGGTTTCCTTCCAGGTTTTTTAACGCATAGATCCCTCACTGTTTTGGCATAGATAGGCACTTCTTTAAGAGATTGTAACAGCGGAATCCACACATATAAATTTTGCAGCTCCTTAAGGAATTTAGATTCAGATTGTAAGGTCGACCCAATTTTAGTTAATCGTTGAGTATATGGGGGATTCTAAATGCTAACATCTCGGTCAAATACCATAGATGTACCAACCTTACTCGAATTAGTTGTTGTAGAAACAATAGACTTCCCCGAGCTGGCTGTTACAGGTGTAACAACAGGTGCTGTAGCAGTTGTTACATGTGTAACAACTGCTTCAGAATCTTCCATATCCTTCCTGGGTGATTCACTTTCTTTGATAATAATGGGTGTGTGTTCAGGTCTGATTACTTTCCCTGGCCAAAGTTGAACCTCATTAATTCCAATAGGAGTGATAAGGTAAGTCTGGAGGGTAACCAGAGCATCCATGCTCTGAGCCGCCTTATTATTTGGATTTGGGTTAGGTTGTACAGGTAATTGGGGTCGGACAGAAGGTGTAAGATTCTGAATAGAAGGTAGTTGTAACTACTGTTGTTGCATTGATATCAGAGGGGGAACTAGACCCTGGCCATTGCCTCTCTAGTTCTGACCCCAAGGATTAGGTTGTGATGGAGGATATTGCATTGGTGGAGGATATGGCCAATGGTTCCATGGTGAAATAAATTGTGTCAAGGAAGAGGTAGGATATTGCCATGGATATTACTAACTGTTATAAATACTATTCCAAGGATAAAAGAAAGAAAAATCTGAAGGCATACCTGTAGGTCGCGGCTGCCATGCTCTCTTCGATCCAATAAAATAATAATATTGAACATCCTCGCTTGATTCTTGGAGTGTCGCTTTAAGTATGGGAAACTCAGGACACTGATTTGTAGAGTGTGCAACTCACAAATGTTGCATAGGCTGACACTATTCAATCTGCATTCTATTTCCAAATGTTTCTTTTTGCATCGGGGACATAATATTGCCAAGGCTGCTTCAGCTTCTGCTTGTGCCTTCTTGACTTTTACCGTAGTGATCTGGGCAGAGAGAGTGCTAATGAGATCGGTTTTAAAATGCTCAAATAAGTTCCTGATCTTTGCTCCTCCACTTATGGACTTTTGTATCCTGAGTGAAGGGTCCCAAACTGAAACTTTCCCTTTGACCAATCCTCTTGAGCTATGTAGACAAAGCTTCATTATCTCATCAAATATTTCTTGCGATATGTCTCCTTTTCCTATTATATTCAAATATTCCAGACAATCCTCTCTTAAACCTCGTAAGAATTTTGGTTTTAGAATCTCTGGATCTAAGTTGTCGAACTTAGACCTCTATAAATTGTAGTGGAATCGCTCCAGATAATCTTCCAGGCTTTCCTCCTCCTTTTGTGCAATTCTGAAAATTTCGTCCTTAAAATCCCTGGTTCGGCAGTAGTCCTGATACTTAAAGAGAAAGGCTTCTCTCATATCATTCCATGTTCGAATTGTGGCAGCACCCAATCTCATGAACCACCTTAATGCTGCGCCCTTCAAAGTAGCAGGGAATAATTGCAGCTTCTGGGCATCTGAAGTATAGCCGTAGCCTCTACACAGTACATCAAATTTGAACAGAAAGGTATCAGGATCCTCAACAGCCATCCCTTGAAAGGATGGTATGGATGATAAAGGGTTTCTCTTCATAGGAGCCTCGTCCCGTTTTACTACTATTGGGAATTCAAAAGTAACAGAGCTATCTGTTTTAACATTCTCGTCCCCCATGGCTGATTCTTCTTAATAGGATGAACTAGCCTCGGAGTGTACTGGAGATTGAAAAATAGAAGGATCAGGCTACTTCAGGATCAATTTAATAGCACTACCTGTGTCCAATTGATGGTCAATTGATTATTTTTCCTCAGGTTCCTGATGATCTCCACTAGTCTCTCTGTGTCCTTCAATTCTCAAATCCTAATCAATAATTCTCCACTTCTATTTTGAATCTGGAATTTTGATATCAGGAGTGGATATGTTGTTCGAAGGATGGTGAGGTCCAGCCACTGAAGATACCGACGGTATAGGACTTGATATAGTAACTACTTTCTATGGTCCTGTCTTCATATTATCTATGTATGATGTGGACTATTCCTTCTCTACCCTTGAAATCAAATCTCCAAAGAATGTTTTCCTTCCCAAACCTGCACTCTTCTTTTCCTTCTTAGGACCCGTCTTTCCCGTAGTTAGTAGAGTGGGGGGTGTTTGTAGATGTTGATGTTGTCCTACTAGCACACATGGGCCCTATGTGTATCAATTCATCCTATAAGTGCTTCAGTTTCTACAGTAGTGAGCCCGCTCAAGCTTGTTAGAGCGATACGCAGGTTCTTACCTCTTGTCTTACCGCCCAACGACTTGTTGAAGCCTCGAAAATCACTGCTTCAAACATTGGGGGAAAACTGCCCGGTCTGGACCATAGGACAACTCCTTTTCCATTTGGTGTGGTGGCTCCGACTGGATTTATAGGACCAGTTTCCTAATAACTAAAAGGGTTGGTGATGGAATGATTGTGTGAATGGATAATGAATACTAAATAACTGAATTAATCTATCTAATTTAATCTATAACTTATAAATAATTCTAAAACTAACCCGGGTGTCAAATATGAATACAATTTTAAGATGGTTTCAATCAAATCAATAACCATAAAAATGTATTATAATTTAACTGAAATATGCAGCATCAAATAATGATAACTTTGTTTAAGAAATTAAACAGAGTTATAATAATAAATTGTATTCATCATTTTATATATCATTTGTATACACTATGAAAGATAAAATATTTCTATACACTCACAAATGATATGTATAAAGAAATATTTGTAAAGCAAGTACATATAAATGATAGCAAATTTAAATAGAATATCTCATAACATAAGAAAAATAACAGTAAATCGATAGAAATACCAGATTCATCTTGATACTTTTCCAGATGCAATTCAATATCCAGATCTAGTGCTTCAATGTAAAATAGACTCTAAGCTACAGAAATGCAATTCTTAGAGGTAATTTTCCATAAACCACCACATGTGATCCTTTATAAAAATATAATAGTCAATGGAGTACAAAAATGTAACACCCAAGTCAAAAATATTACAAATTCAGGACCCCTTTCTAAATGCATGAAAGGGGTTTAAATAGGAACTTAACAAAACAAAATAACTAAAACTATTGCTACAATCTATCATCGGAAATCTAGAAATAGACTTGTGATATTACAATGAAACGGATTCATTGATTTTCCCCTGCATTCAATGTGCCAAGGTGGCAAATTTTGAGCATATCTTTAACCTCCTCTAGATGACTTAGCCTCGAATGTACCTGACCAGTATACGTGGCATCAGAAAACTCTGGAATGATGCAACTAATGGCATTGGAAAGGCATTTGATTGCCATTTGTTGACTTTGTGGCTTGATTAGGAATGTCCACATGATATCCCGTGAAATTCCTTGAAGTTTGCTGATTTGTTGATTCTTATTGATTAATTCTTGCTTCCGCCTGGTATCAGTCTCTTTTACCCTTGGTAATTTTCCTGGAATACAATCTGAAATTAAATTGGTGGTATATAAGCTATCATTAACCAACTGTGTTATATTATTCATCATAGTCTTGGCTCTTTATGCGGCTCTTTCTCCTTTTAATAACTGATTTTCCCATTCAGTAAACAGAATTTCTTTGTGCCTTTCTTCAATCCTAGGAAGGTTTGCATTCCTTCCCTGCTCTGAGTCTTGCCATGAAAGAAATTCAGAAATTTTCTCATCTGCATCATCAAATTCGAGCGTGAGGCTGATTCCTTCATCTATAAGAGATGATGCTATTTCACATAAGGGCTCAGTTTGTGCCATCTTTTGAAATATTTCATTCAACTGCTAATACAGTAATTTGTTCGTTTCAAGAGCTTCAGTTTTAAATAGATCTAATTTAGGATAATCCCTAAATTTGTCCAATCTTGCTTGGAATACTTTCTCTTGCTCAGCCTTAGCAGTTTTCTCATTTTTCAATAGAGTTTGTAACTTTGCCACTTCTTGACTTAACGGTTGTTGCTTATTCAAAGCTTGTTGATCAATATTTTTCTTTTCAATGCCAAGTTTCTCTTCCAATTGTTTAGATCTGAGCTTTTCATCTTGCAACTGTTGTTCCAACTGCCTAATCTTTTGTTGATTTTTTGTTGCTTATTCCTCCAGCATAGCTATCTGTACTTATTTTTGTTTCATCATTTGGGTGACTTCTGAAGCCTTGTCTATAGTAGCTGCACTATAGGCACCTGCATATTGTGACAAGTTGGTTAGATCCTCTGAAGGATTCACCTCAGTATTTTTCTAGACAATGTTCATCAGTTCAACTTGTGATGTTGAAAGAGACTCTTGATATGTTCTTCTTCTCTTCCTCTGTTTCCTGAAAATAGCCCTATGCTTAGGACTATAAAAGATATATAGAGGAGGAATATCTTCTACTTTCAACACAATTTCTTCTGTAGGGTGTTCAGGAATGATTTCCATATCTTGATCTGTCAGAATTTCAACTTAAGGATTATTTTGCAATCCTATTTTATGTTCAAATTGATCATATTGACTTAGAAAATGGGAAGAAACAATAACTTCAGCAAAATCCACCACATTCTCAGTGGTATTTTCTCTTTCAAGTTGATTATTTGGCTTATTACCGATATCATCTTTTTCTGTTTGTACATTAGCCTCACTGCCTGTATTTTCTTTCTCAATAGGTTTATCTGTTTTGATGCCAATATTATCATTTTGCACATTAGGCTTGCCACTTCTGCTTACATTTTCAGTCCATACATTACCCTTGCTGGTAGATGCTTCTTTTTCTTCTTTGTTTGATGTATCTTCTTTTTCCTTCTGCTCTGTTCCTATATTTTCCACTCCTCGTGAATGGATTTTTAATTGGTCAAGAGGAGCTTTTAGTAGTCTCTGACTTCGAAACAGCATCAATTTATTCATATCTTCAATCTGAAACTTGGATTTAGCCAAGTTATAGACTTGGGAAAATTTATCAACAGAAACAAATAAATCGTCGAACTGATCAAGCTCATGCTCAAACCGAGCAATTGAAACTGAAGTTGTGAAATCAAATGCTACTTTTCTCAGGTCGTACTGCCTGCCTGGGAATATAGAGAGTTTAATATCCCTTATTTTGATGACCTCCTTTTCTGCATGTGTGAAGTTATTAAGTGTATAATGCCCACAATTAAATGGAAAAGTAGGCCACATTAGTTTTTTGTTATTCTTGAGAGACCTTGACATGCCTTGTACTGTTAACTGGTAGGATATTTCTTGTGTTAACAGTTTGTCTGGGACATACAGAGGTAAAATATGGGGCTCCAATATACTCCCAAATATTCTGACATAGGTAAATTTCTCTTCTCCAAACTAGTCACCAACCTGGGATATATCAGTCTTGGCTTTTTCAGAAAGTAGGGGAGGGAATTGGTTAAAAATGGTTTGATAGACAGGGATGAGGAAACCGTGACAAATTCTATAAACATGGTTTTTAAAATGCACCTTCCATAAGAACTTATGGTAAATATGAATAGGAACGGGATCTTTGGGGGTCCACTTCTAGCCAAGAATGGGAAATTCAGAGTTAAAACATAGGGCATCGAAATGTAGGCACAGAAGTAAAACAGGGTTGTGTTTCCAGTGTTTTTATCCTTTCTAAACTCTAGGATTCTATTGGCTATCTTATCTGAAAGGATAACTACCCAATCCATGATTTCATAATTCAAAGCAAAATGGATTAAGAGTACCATTTGTATTGAAAATCTAGCTGAATTATCATTTCCAAATAGCCTGCACATCATTGCGGCGGCATAAAAATAAGGAGGTGAAAGGGACTCCACGGAGTACATACCTGATGATTCATTTTTATGCTTCTCTGGAGCTTTCCTCCATTCTCTGATTGGCTCAGACAAAGTTTCATTACTTGCAACAAAATATTTAATAAAAGCTTTGTTGTAGACCTTTTGTGGGTCTGGAAGATGGTACATTGCCTTTATGTCCTCTACTCTGAAAGACCCAAACATTGTTCCTGCAGCTGAAACAAAGGTCTTGTTTTGGATGGCGACATTGTCTATTACCCACCGAATTACATCATAGTAAGGGAAAATATTTGCCCGAGCTGCAATTCTATGAAGGAACGAGTTTGTATGCGCTTTAAGAGGAGTCTCAGAATCAGAATCTGAGTCATCTTCATCAGGAACTGTCGCCTTCTCTTCAGTGACTTTAGGGTTTTATTTTTCAATTAAGTTATATACATATTCCCAAGTCATTTTTCCAAGTCCCTGGCATGATGTATCTATTACTAGCTTGAGTTTGGCTGGTTTTTCTCTTAGTACTATGGGAATAGCGGCGAAACTTGCAGCGACAACATCCATTGCTTTCTTATATCTTTTAGACATTTTGTCGTCTGGTAATGTCTCACTTCCTCGGTGAACGAAAGGACTGGGAATTTTCTTGTTCTGCAAATGAGAAAAGCTTTTAGACACGGTAAAAATGAAGTAATGGGAACAGCTGTATGAAAAGATCTATTCGTTGATTTTCATTTATTAACTCTATTTTAAACTTAAATGCCTTCTATAAGAGTCACACTCACGCATTCAAAATATAATCAATCATCACTAATCGTTTGATTTTCTATTTAATAGTAAACGTACAATCGGATATCGACAAATTTGAAATGCGAAAAAAATTTCTTTTTGATTTTTTGCGATTGTGATGAATAAATAACATATGTGCAGTGTAAAAATTAAGTATCGATCGCATCAGAGTATCAAAAGGGACGACCAATAACATTTCATGATCTCCACCAATTTTGCGATTGCAATGGAGTTATATCGCATCGACTCTTTCCAAATGAATTAAGTTGCAAATGATATTCGTCGATTTGCGATTGCGATTGCTATGGGGTCCATCGTGAATATGATATTTGTTCTTCCGAAATGCAATTGCGATGAATCTCATCGCATTGGAGTTTTTCAATTGACCAAATGAAGAGTTTTCTTTTTCGTTTTTCGATTTGCGATTTGAGATGGGTTATATCGCATCGGAGTTTATAAAACAAGCATATATGACATTGCTCCTCCGAAATGCGATTGCAATGAATTGCATCGCATCAGAGTTTTTCAAAACAAATGTGACAACTTAAAACCTTTGCGATTTGAGATTGCAATTACTTTATCACATTGGACTTAAATATGAATACTTTATGGATTATGTTCATGTGATAAAAGTTTTTATATCTCATCGGATCGGGAATTTTCAATGTTTCATTTGTTTATAAGCACTTTTTGATTTATGAAACAATGGACTCTTTATTTGTTTTATTCAAAATGATCGGATTTCATCTAATTTTTTTATTCCTAAAAAGAAAAAGGGGACCTATTTCTAAATGATATTTCTTCTAAAAATTTGAAATGGGGAGGGTTGTTGTACTGTACAACACGACTGTATATGTTAGGTCCCTATATTACTAGTATAGTCCCTTATTGTTGTTAGTGTAACCCCATTATTGTTATTATTGTACCCTTGTAACCCCCATATTTTTATTATTGTGCCCTTAAATTATTATTGTTAGGTCGGCTAGGATTACATTGTGGCCCCACTAGGATTACATTATGGCCCCATGGACTCCTATATATAGAAAGGAGGTTTTGTTAATTGTATCATCCAAGACTTGTTAATTTATGTAATGTATTGGAGGTTTCCCCTTTAAAGTGGATTATTTCTAAGGTGTTGATATCTCTTTTCTTCTATTTTTGGAGCTGTTTACACAACATTTTGTATCAGAGCTTTGAAATCTAGGGTTTCGCTGCTCTAAAAAAGTCATCGTGGCATGTTCGCTATAACTTTTTTTCTACGAAGGTTAAAAATCTGAAATTTTTAGGGTGCGAAGCTGAAATCCTAAGGAAACTCGTCAAAAAATTTCAGAGCTTGGTTCATAAAATTTTCGGAGATATGATCTATGGAAGGTAGTGATTTTTCAAGCTCCCAAATTTCATCTCAAAGAGGTGATCATGGGAAAATATTCATAACTCTCTCTCTAAGCATCGGATTGGAGTTCCATAAAAATTGCTCGCAAGAAAACAGACTATAGTTTCTTGGCTATCAATTTCAGAGCCGAAGGATGAAACAGTGACACGTGGAAAGTCATACAAGTTCGCTCTACTGAACGAGTCCATAATTAGGTCATGGGAGATTGGACACAACTTTGTCTTGGAGAATCCAAATCAAAGCTAGACCTATGGCATTAGAAAGAGAATTCATAGGGTTGCTGCCATTGCCAAATTTCAAATATTGAAGAATTTCAATCGTAGATATTCCACCCCCAATATTGAGCTCATCAAAAGCAAGAAAAAGGTGTGTATTGTTTTTTCTGAATTGCATAAGTCTTGTTAGAAGAATCAATTTGAATTGATTCCAAGGGTATATTGTAGAATAGATATCAGTATTGGGTTCTAAAATATGCCCCGTAAAAATAATTCAACACCCATTAAGCCTTCAGAAGGCTCTACTATGACTCATGAAGATGAAGAATTGCAACACGATCTATCAAAATTACAAGAGCAAGTGCAACAAATTTCACTCTCGCAAAGAGCAACAAAAAATGAAATGGAAGTTTTGAAGAAAGGCGTGGAAGTGAAGATGGATGGTTTGAAGAAAGGCATGGAAGCTAAGATGGATGGCATGGAAGCTAGCATGGAAGCTAAGATGGATGACATGAAAGACAACATGGAAAACATGAAGAATGATCTAAAAGCAGACATGGAAGGTTTGACAAAGTTGATACAAGAAATGTTTCCTAATGGTGAAAAGATAGTAGAATAAACTTGTGATGAGAACAAAATAAATGTTAATCGTGATTTCATAAACTCTAATGCTAGCGAGAAGAACCACCATATTCCAAAAAATGGATATGAGGAAGTTTGATGGAAAGGATCCTGTAACATGGATACTACAGATGGAGCAATATTTTGATCTCCATAACGTGCAAAACACACAAAAGGTACGCATTGCAACTTTACATTTAGAACAAAATACATTTGTATGATATCGATGGCTTTGCTCCCGTAAAAAAATTGTCACTTGGTCAATTTTTACGGAGGAAATGATAGCACATTATGAGGATACAAAGAGAAACACCTTCTTTAGCCACTTGATAAATCTCAAACAAAAGGGTTTAGTGGGGCAGCACATTGAGGACTTCCAAAAATTGAATATAAGGGTAACTGATATTCCAGAGGAACACAGGATTGATCTCTTCATAGGCACTTTAAAGGATAACATCCAACATGAAGTTCGCGTTTTGGAACCTAATTCATTGGAGAAGGCATTCAGATTGGCAAGAAAAGTTGAATGTAAAATTATGGCGACAAGGAAGCCTACCACTCAATTCTATAAAGAAGGAAGTGTTGCTACGCCTAGATTTCCACAACCTACAAGGTTGACACCACAACAATTGGAAGAAAAAGAGCAAAAGGGCTTTGCTACAGTTGTGATAGAAAATACACTAAAGGTCATAAGTGTGCTGAGAAGAAATTATTTTACATAGATTGTGAAGAAGAAGAAGAAAATGAACAAGAAGAGGATATACACCAAGAACCATCCCTAGAAGAGGAAGAAATGAATCCGACCATATCGTGTAATGCACTGGCAGGAATTACCACTCCTCAAACTCTCAAGATAGAAGGACATATAAAGAAGAAAAGGGTAATAGTGTTGATTGATTCAGCTAGCACCCATAATTTTATTCATTATAAGGTAGCCAAGGAATTAAATTGTTTCCTATACCCAGCACCAGAATGTCAAGTGATGGTTGCAAATGGAGGAACTATAAATTGCTCTGGAAAATGCCATAATATCAAGTTAACCATGGGGGAATATGTATTGACTAGTCCAATGCTTGCCATTCCTATGGGAGGTGCTGATGTTGTACTAGGAGTACAATGGTTACAATCTTTGGGGACGGTAGCTTTCAATTTTCAAGAACTTTTCTTGAAATTTTTTTCAGAAGGAAAGGAAGTCGAATTACGGGGTATTGAAGGGAAGCCAGGAAGGATAATAAGCTCTAATTTCATGAAAAATATTCTAAAGAAAGAACAACGAGGCGTAATTGCACAATTATGCTCACTAGAAGTTCCGACATCAAAATCATCTATTTCTGCAGATCTCCAACAAGTCTTGGACAATCATTCCAAGGTGTTTGAAACTCCCAAAGGACTTCCACCTATTCGTGATCATGATCATGCTATTCATTTGATTCCAGGAAGTGTTCCTCCAAACATCAGGCCTTATAGATATCCTTATGTCCAAAAGAGCGAAATTGAATGTATGATTGCAGAAATGTTAGAGGCGGGTATAATTCAACCTAGTCAAAGTTCTTTCTCTACTCCTATAGTATTGGTACACAAGAAGGATGGATCATGGCACATGTGTCCATATTATAGGGAGCTCAATAAGCTCATCATTAAAGATGAATTTCCCATTCCTGTGATTGATGAATTATTGGATGAATTACATGGAGCAATTTATTTTACCAAGTTGGATCTTCGTTCAGGATATCATCAAATTAGAATGAAGACTGAAGATATTCCAAAAAAAACATTTCTAACTCATGAGGGTCATTAAGAATTTTTGGTCATGCCTTTTGGCCTTACCAATGCACCTTCTACATTTCAAGGGTTGATGAATTCCATTTTCAAACCCTTCCTTAGAAAATTTGTGCTAGTATTTTTTGATGATATACTAATCTACAAAAGGTGTTGGAAGGATCATGTTGAACATGTTGATAGGGTGCTCAAAATATTGCAGGAGAAACAATTATATGCAAAAACATCCAAATGTTTCTTTGGAGTAAAAGAGGTGGAATATCTGGGTCATATTGTATCTCACGAGGGTGTTGAGGTAGACCCTAACAAAATTAAAGCCATTAAGGAATGGAAAATCCCCACAACCATAAAGCAGTTGCGAGGATTTCTCGGGTTAACAGGGTATTATCGCAAGTTTGTTAAGAATTATGGGAGAATAGCAGCACCTCTAACAACATTATTGAAGAAAGAAGCATTTTCATGGACTCCTGAAGCAACTAAGGCCTTTGAACGTCTTAAGGAGGCAATGTGCCTAGCACTGGTCTTAGCTACACCAGACTTCACGAAAACCTTTATTGTGGAATGTGATGCCTCAGGAAATGGAATTGGTGCAATTTTAATGCAGGAAGGAAGACCCATTGCTTTTGAAAGTCGTCCAATCAAAGGAAAGTATTTACAGAAACCTATTTATGAGAAGGAAATGTTAGCAATACCGCATGCACTAAAGAAATGGTGAACTTACCTAATGGGAAGACACTTCAAGGTAAAAACTGATCATGATAGTCTTAAACACTTTTTGGAACAAAGACTATCTTCAGAAGAGCAGCAAAAATGGGTCACAAAGATGTTGGGTTATGACTTTGAAATAATCTACAAAAAAAGGAAAGCTTAATGTTGTTGCAGATGCACTCTCAAGAAAGAATGAAGAGGTGTAAGCATTGCTTTGTGCCATTTCTATTATCCAACCAGATTGGATAACCGAAGCAAGAGATGAATGGAAGAAGGACAAAGATGTATGGACACTCATTCAAAATTTGCAGCAAGATCCTAGTACATCTGATACAATTAGTTGGAAAAATTATTCCTTATGGTACAAAGATCGCTTATATCTTTGTAAGAATTCCCAACTAAAACAAAAGATTCTTCTGGAATTGCACACTTCTCCTTTAGGAGGACACTCAGGATTTTAAAAACTTACCACAGGGTGAAGAAAGAATTTTTTTGGGATGGCCTTAAATCTGATATTCAAAATTTTGTGGCGGAATGTTTGGTTTGCCAGCAGAATAAAGTGGAAACAATTAAGACCCCGTGACTTCTACAACCTTTATCCATTCCAAGTCAACGTTGGGAGGAGATTTCAATGGATTTTATCACAGGTTTACCTAAGTCTGAAGGAAAGAGTGTCATCATGTTGGTAGTTGATAGACTTACCAAGTATGCACACTTTTGTGCATTATCTCATCCATTTAAATATGTACAGTTGCTACTACATTTATGGACACAATTCAAATGCTACATGGAAGCCCAAGGGTTATTATGAGCGACAGAGATCCCATTTTTACTGGAAATTTTTGGACGGAGTTATTTTCTTGTTTGGGTACTCAATTAACTCATAGCTCATATTATCATCCTCAATATGATGGTCAAACTGAGATAGTAAATAAATTTTTGGAAGGATATATTCGTTGTTTTGTATCTAATAAAAAAACACAATGGGTCAATGTTTACCTCTCGTTGAATGGCGGTATAACACTTCCTTCCATACTGCATCAAAAATGACCCCATTTATGGAACTTTATGGATATCTTCCACCATCCATCACATCATCTTTAAGGGAAAATTCGAAGGTTCAAGCAGTGGAAGATCACATCGAGCATCAACAAGAAGTTCTCCAACTCTTAAAGGATAACCTGAATTTGGCACAAAATCAAATGAAACAATAGGCAGATCAACATCGCAGCGAGAGAAGTTTTGATGTAGGAGATTGGGTATTTTTACGGCTACAACCATACAAACAAATGTCCCTCAAGCAAGCTAAGAAGGATATTAAATTATCGCCAAAGTACTATGGTCCTTACAAGGTGTTGCAAAAGATTGTTACTATGGCATACATATTGGAGCTTCCTGCTTCTTCATGAGTGCATCTAGTTTTCCATGTTTCATGCTTAAAGAAGGTTATAGGTAAAAATCTTCCAGTTCAAGCAATATTTCCAGAACTTGATGAGGAAGGAAAAATCATATTGGAACCTGAAGTGGTCACGAAAACAAGAACTCGACAGCTACAGAATCGATCAATTTCAGAGTATCTCATCAAGTGGAAGAACTTACCCATTGAAGATTCTACATGGGAGGATGAGAAGTTTATACAGAAGCACCCAGAGCTACTCAAGCATTGAGGACAACACTTTTTTGAAGGAGAGAGGCATGTTAGGTCCCTATATTACTAGTATAGTCCCTTATTGTTGTTAGTGTAACCCCCTTATTGTTATTATTGTACCCTTGTAACCCCCATATTGTTATTATTGTGCCCTTAAATTATTATTGTTAGGTCGGCTAGGATTACATTGTGGCTCCACTAGGATTACATTATGGCCGCATGGACTCCTATATATAGAAAGGAGGTTTTTTTAATTGTATCATCCAAGAATTGTTCATTTATGTAATGTATTGGAGGTTTCCCCCTCGAAGTGGCTTATTTCTAAGGCATTGATATCTCTTTTCTTCTATTTTTGGAGCTGGTTACCCTAAAAAAAACACCCAAAATTCAATTCGTAAGTGTCCCAGCAAGACATTGGCGAGCCCACTCAAGCTTGTTAGAGCGATGCATAGGTTCTTACCTCTTGTCTTACTGCTGGGAAATTGCATTGTTGGAGACACTCTATAAAAACACATGAAAATTGCACTTCTTAGAAACAACTCTGATTGATTGGATCGTCACTGCCATCCTCGGCAACGGTGCCAAAATGTTGCACTATATAAATCACTTATTAAATGACTGAACAACACACATTTAATTATCAATTTAGGGACGTTTGTTTATTCCAATGATAGTAGCACTGTCTATGCCGATACACCAACTAGAAGTAATCTCAAAGAAAAGAAATCATTGCTGAAGTAAAATGCTAGAAATAAATCACTCATGCAGAAATAAAAGAATCCACAAGATTGAAATCACACTTCAATTGATCTGTTAGCTCGCCACACAATAATTACCCAGCTGGTGTCTCTATTAACATATGTGTAATAGCATATAAACTATAGAAATCGAAGCAAATATATTCTTAGTTGAACAACATAAAAAACACTCTAAAGATGCATAAACTGAAATACAATTACATACACACACAACTACTATAATCATTGCAATCCCTGCTAAGAAGGAGGGCCCTTCCTCCCTAGCAGGGCATAGGTAGAGAAGGAACTTTAATTGAAACTAAATGGAATCACACATGTAACAGCGATAACAATATGATCTGTATCAATATGAACAAAGTTACAGAAGCAAAACAATGTTTTTCTCCGCTAACCTCTCGACCTCTAGGGCTGAGAGATATATCTATTCAACACACATCATGATCACTAATAATCATTATTCATGTGATATGTAAATGAGGTTTATCTAAAAGGTTTTGGGAAATTCGGAGTACAATACCAAACTAAAATCATGATAATCGTTATATTAAAGAGATAGTGATGATCCCTATTGCATATCAATATTTTTCAAGGCATTGGTGAGATTTTGAAGGAGAATCTTGACCACTATGTAAGTAACAAAGATCAAAGCTCCACAATGTTTGGTAACTTTGCAAGAACATGAGAGTACAAGAATATTTGTGGATTTCAACGACATTGGAATCATCATTCTTGTACTTCACATCATTCTTCACGAATGTAACAACCCTGGTAGAATTTCCATGTAAAAAAAAAAAGACCAAGGTCATGGGACACGTATTCCAAGATGAATGTTTGGAAAAAACATAGTGATGGGGATAACTTGTGATTGATTAATGGCTATGGAAATTGGAAAAGGAAATGGAAAAGGCTTTGGCAAAGGCAAAAATGCATTAATTGGCATTTATTTATGAAAATAATGGAAATTGGAGAAAAATAAGGTGAAAGGTCACAAGTTGCATGTAAATATAATATTGAAGAAAAATAATAAAAAATGAAGAAATTAGATGTCTCATTGATAAAAAGGATTCTCAGGATTAGTTAGTAACTTTTTTCAGTGATAACTTTTTTGTCAATTCAGTTTTGGAGCTTTCATTATCTCTCTCTCTCTCTCTCTCTTTCTCTCTCTCATACTAATAAGGAAAAAGTTATTTGTAGGTTTTGGTATATATTTGGCCTTTAGTACCGCTTATCATCCACATATAGATGGAAATACATAGAGTGTCAACTATATTCTGGAGGATATGTTGAGAATGTATGCTATGCATCGATAGTGGAAGTGGGAAGAGTATCTCCCACTAGTCGAGTTTTTTTACAACAACGAGTATCGGGAATCTTTAAGGATGAGTCTGTTTGAGGCACTTTATGGGTGGATTTGTAATACTCCTATCAGTTGGAGTGATCCAGTGAACAAGGTGTTGATTGGACTAGAGATATTGACAGAGATGTAATAAGAAATTTAGGTTATCAAGAAAATTTTTAAGGTAGCACACGATAGACAAAAGAGCTATAGAGATCAGAACAGTGAATTTAAGTATTTTTACGTTGGGGAACATGTGTAATTACGCATCAAGCCTAAGAAGAGCTCCCTGAGGATTATATCATGTGTCAAACCGACACTTTAATATTGTAAGCCTTTTAAGATTCTTGAAATGACTGTACCGGTGACTTACCGACTTGCACTTCCTTTGACAATGAAAGTCCATAATGTTTTCCATGTGTCATTCCTTAAGAAATACGTGAATATGTTGATCATGTGATTGATTAGTCTATATTGTAGGTGGAGCCAGAAGGAGAATTCCAGCTAGAACCTTAGTGCATTTTGCAACAGAAATAACTCATACTCCGGAATCGAGCAATTGAGCAAGTTAAAGTGCAATGAAAGCACTTTGAGCATGATGAAGCTACACGGGAGATGGATGATCAGATTTGGGCTATGTATCCTTCCTTGTTTGTTGGTTGAGGAAAAGGATTTTTGGTACATTTTTGGTTATGTCTATATATGCATATGTATGATGTAAATATCGCATCAAGTTATGTTATAAAGCTCCAATAAGAAGTATGATTGTCATTTTTCTATGTTTTTCATGTTGGTTTTTGCTTTCAACAGGTTATCATTATAAATACTGCATTGATATTAGTTATAAAGCTACATGGGTAGTATATCTTGGTTTTCAGTGATTTTGCTGGTTTTAGGTGTCATTGAACACCGATGATGGTGTTCCCCCAAGGGGGGGGGGGGGGGTTCTGTAACAACCAAGGTCATGAGACACACATTCCAAGTTGAATGTTTGGAAAATTATCTTAGTGGGTGTTCATTTGGTTTATTATGGCTAAGGAAATTTACAAAGGCAATGGAAAGGCATTAAAAAGGAAAAGATGCATTATTTGGAATTTGTTTATGAAAATAATGAAAAATGTGAGAAAAGAAGGTGAAAGGTCACAGGTTGCATGTATGGAGCAAATTGAGGGAAAATAATGGAAAATGAAGAAAATACAGGCCTAATTGATCAAAAGGCTTATGAGGATCAATTCACAACTCTGGTCAATGTTAGCTTTTGTTATTTTAGTTTTGGAGCTCTCTCTCTCTCTCTTTCTCTCTATCTCTCTCAAACTCTTGCACACAGAGCATTCTTGGAGCACTCTAGCATTGGAGAAAGGAATTCAAAGAAAGTTAAAAAAAAGAAAAGGGAAGCAAGGATCAAGCAAGAGTTGGATCAAGTGGCCATAGCGTGGTTAATTGTATGTATCGAGTTGCATGTAATATTTCCTTTCTATTTTTGGCATGAATGGTACATGCATGTGTGTGTTTGGTTCTCTTGTTGTCATTGGCATGGGTTTTGCCAGGTGTGATAGTGGTTTTCATCCTTGCATTGCCATTTATGGATAGCCATGGTGTGATGGGGATCTTTTACTTGGTTGAGATAATGGCCAAATGGTTTAGAAACGGAGTGGGGTGGTCTAAGGAAAATTCCCAAAGGCCTAGGAACCCCTTTACCGATAATGATAGGATAAACGTTAAAGCCTGAGGGTGGAGACAGAAAAAATTCCTTACGTTTTAGGTGGAGAGATCCAGAGGCATCCAAGCTTATTTAGGGCCTAGTGATCCCTTGACCAGTATATGGAGGGATTGCGGTAAATCCTAGTAGTGTATGTTTATTGTTTGGGCCTAGGAATCCCTTAACAGGTAATGGCAGGATACATAGTAAATCCTAGTTGTATACATGAAGGTTTGGAGCCTAGGAATCCATTGACCAAAAATGGCAGGATACACGGTAAAGCTTGAGGAAGCCATAGTTGGTTTTTTTGTGAGTCCCACATTCATTCCTGGAATATGGCATGGGGGTGATTGGCTAAAAGAGAGTTTGGTTTAGCCCAATATATAGTTGGGTGGTACGTGGAAGTCCCTGACTTGGTTGGATTTGCGCATGTTAATAAGATATTTTTCCTTCTTGTATTTCAATGAGTAATTGTACTTATTATTATGTGGCTTTTGTGGTTGTTTTATCATGGTGTATATGTTTCTCACTTGTTGGTTATATGTTGGTTATATGATGTATAGTGGTTATGGTTGTTGATGTGTTTGATTTGTTGACGAATGGTTAATGAATGCATGAGCTAATATATTATTACAGCTACCATGAGAGGGAATTATACCTTCTTGATGATTCTCAGATAAGTATCAGACCCATATGTTAAAAATGCAATCACGAGTTGTAGATTACATGTTCGACATGTGTTTAATGAAATGAATAGTGTGTTTTAGGCAGTCTAGGTCAGGTTTTGATTTGAGATTGCATGTTTAGATTGTCATTGTGTTAATTATGATTCTCTAGTGAGCTTATTGAATTAATGAACAAATATGTATTATAACCTACAGGTACTATGTACACAAAGTGTTTGAATAAATGAGTAAGTCAGACCTCCAACTTCACGGGGTCATAACTTGGGCATACGATCTATGTTTTACTATCACAATACCTTGTTTCAAATATTTCCACGAGGAGGTTGAGAAGAGAGTTGTAATTTTGACTAGCATTGTTTTGATCTCTCTGTTATCCCAAAAAAAAAATTAGATAAAATATCACTATGCACACTATATTATATTAATCAAAGAGATTACATATATATACATGAAGTATAGTCTCAAGATAGGAAAACTATCTTGGACGCACAATAAGGTGGTTGAGAGAATATCTCAACCACACACAAAAATAGGTATATTTAGATTTAGCTACCTCCTATGATATAGCAAATAACTACTTACATAGAGAGTCAACACCGCAGACAAGTAGGAATTACATATTCCAACACCCCCCCTTAATGACTACTTGTCTCGATAGCAATTCACAAAATCTAGTTGTGGTCATTCATAACAAAATATGTGTCTGTGACTCAGATCCACCACAAACAGGCAAATCTCATGTCTAGAACTAACAAAAGATGTGTCGGCGACTCAGATCCACCACAAACGGGAAAATCCCATGTCCAGAACCAACAATATGTGTCTGAGACTCATATCCACCACAAACGGGAAAATCCCATGTCCAAAACCAAAAAATGATGTGTCGACATCCATATAAAGGAGCAACCATCCACCGGAATGCATGGGTACCAACCGCTGCAACCGTTAGTCTCGTAGGATGTCCTTCGCATACATGGTTTTGTCAACCATTTTCACTACATACCTTGTCTGAATGGAATGTATTAGTTTTGTTGTGTTAAGTATCCAAACAGTAATTAAATTGTGTGCATAAGGTTTACTGAAGTTTGTAGGTGAAACAAATGGTTTTATCTTAGTTAAATAGATTTCTGTGTGAGGTTAAAGCATGTAAATTGCTTGTATAACACTGTACAGCAGTAAATAATAGAGAAATAAACATCACATGTAACAATACTTATCAAATTTGATGAAGCAGTTCACCCCTCCTTGGCTACATCTGCTAGTCCAGCTCTCAAATGTCCCTCATATCTTATTGCTAAAAAATGGTAAGTACATGTGAATAAAAGCCTCAAATGGATGTTCTCACTGTAAAAATATCTTCAAAATGCTTGAATTAGTTAGGAATGACTATTCATTTGCAGAAAACAGAGAATGGATGCTCAAAACACTAAAAACACCCTAGTGGCCCTAGTGGCTCCTTGACCTCTCTTGAAGCTAAACCTACACAAGATGACTTCTGATGGCTCTGAAACCTCTACCAGTGTGTTCAGAATGTCGATAATCCCCAAAATTGACTATTCACCCATCAAAATTGGTCGAATATCCAAAGCGTTATGGCCAAAACAGAAAACTTCCCAATATACCTTAAAAAACTCCACTAAATGTGGAGGAACTCTAGATAGCGCGACTAAAACTAGCACTTCTCGCCTGATCTGGTGGTCCGCCAACAGAACCGTCCGACGGACTATAGTTAAATTAAATGTCGGAGGGTGCATGTGACCACTCCCACTTTGACCGTCACGATAATTGTTTCTTATATGTCGCATTAAATGTGTTGTTGGCCACATGGCCCTTAATCGCCGGAGTTACGGTTGGTATAGCCACCGTCGGTTAGCAACTGGCTCTCATTTTTTAGGGTAGGGTCACATGAAATGGGGGTTGTCCCTTAGGGGTTGGCCCCCTTTGCCCGCTGGTGTACCCAATTCAAACGTTATAATAAGGCGCTACATTATACAGGTAAGAACTACCCTAGTGGCATAGTGGTCGGGCATTGCGCGGTCAGGCGGGAGGTCCCGCATTCAAAACCTGTTAACTCCAAAAAAAAATATAACGATGTTTTCCCTCTGGCCTGGGACCACGTGGCAGCCTCCAGGCAGGCCACGTGGTGCCCGTTGATAGGCCTAAAAACATTAGTATATAAATTTTTTTTTTTTTGAATTTTTTAAATACAAAGTCAAAATGGGTCAAAGGTCCAGTTTTTGGAGTTTACTGGGCTTTTCAAACCTTCATAACTTCTGCATAAAACCTCTATTTTGTGAACCGTTCACGATGCTAGAATCGTAGAGACGAGACCTTTCCAGTTGATCATGTTGCAAACACTTTTTAGCACTTTCATTTTTTAGCATTTTTGAACAATGGACATGATCTCCTGATCACACGTCCCCACTGGGAATATTTTGGACCCAAAAATCTCTCTATACTACTAAACATGGAGATGAGGAGACTGTGTCCCCACTCTTCCAATCTTAATCCACTGAAATTTCCATGATTTTATTAATTGGAGCTTTTCATGAAACGACAAATTTTTCCTTGATTTCGTTGACCAACCGTTGCTGATTTTGAACTTGTCATGTTGCACATTTTTGAAACTTGCATAACATCAACTTAACTTTGTAGTAAAAATATTATTTCTACATCGATCTGTAATCAAAGGAAGCTGAAAATTACTTTCACCTTGCATCTTGTCCTTATGGCAATTTTTTTCTGAATTTGCTTTGAACTTGTGTTAATTCCTGACCAAGTTTCCTTGCCATTGTACCATGCCTTTCTGAAATGAGCAATGATCATTACTAAACCTTGTGCCTTCTTTTTCAAGTTTATTTTCCCTCTCTTGGACTTTTGCAACTTCTTGCACTGACACTTTGTTTTTAGCACCGTTCAACACCAAAGATGATTGTTGCAGCTGCTTGTCATCTTTTTTCAAAGACAACCTGCTTTCAAACTAAAACAACTCATTACATATATCAAAATTTGCATGAAAAGGATTATGTAAAACTTCCCTTTGTTTAATCATCATCAATGCCAAGTTTTGGCTTGCATTGATGAGCCTCTTCATCTACCCTGCATTAACTAAAGAAGAGTCTAGTTTTTTGCAATGAGCTCTCACAATGTACTCCTTTCCATCTTTGAATAAATGGTACTTGTTCTCATGGCGATGGAAGATAGATTTCGTGTCATACAATTAAGGACTGCCCAAAACCATACCTGTTATATCAAGCGGAACAACATCTAATTCAACTGTGTCAATAAAATATGCAGTTATTAGAAAGCGGAACATGCACTTCTTTGAAACCTGTAAATTTTCATCCTTACAAATCCAACCAAGTGGATATGGTTTCGAATGTGGAATGGTCTCAATATTAAATTTCTTGACTAAGTCTTCAGAAATAAGGTTCACTTGTGACCCACCGTCCAATAGTGTGTCAACCTTGGTATGTTTGGAAATGACCCTCACATGAAATAATTCAATTCTTTTTCCTTCACTTGGAGCTTCTATGTGACAGTTAGAAATACTAGAACTAGATTTATTTTCATTCTCTTTCCCCTTCAAGTTCTTTAGTGTCATAGCTATGATTTTTGTTTCATATCATGATTTTGACCCTAGGTCTTGTTCAGCTATTGTAATTGTCTTGTCTTTCTCCTTGGCTTTAAAAAATTTTGGTTTAAATTCTGGATGAAGTTTCCAACAATGGTCCTTATCATGGCTTGTTTTAGAACAGTGTTTGCAGAAGAATTTTCCCTTCTCTTCTCTAGAATTTTCATTTCTCTTTTTCTTCCATTTGCCTTTAAACTCACTTTCCTCATTCCCATCTAAGTTTTGTTTTCCCCTTGCCTCTAAATGTGTGGCTTGAACACAAACCACATCTAGGCTTGTAGGGTTAAACATGAGAATGGTATGTCTTAGGTAAGCATGTAAACCTCATATATACTTGAGTAAAGAGTCTTGGCTATGCAAATATACTCCTAGTAAAAGAGCTCTTCTTCTAAATTCTTGAGTGTACACTTGAACATTTTGTCCTTTCAATTGTTTAGAATTTTTCCAGTCCATTATGGCTTTCTGCATGTGAGCTAATGGATAAAACTGTTGTTTTATTGCATAAATGAAATTAGTCCATGATAATATAATCTTACCATATTTCTTGATCTCCTCCTTTGTCTTGGCTTCCCAACAAACAAGAGTTTCACCTTCCATTTTCAATGAAGCTAGTTGGATTTTGGTTTCATCATCATGAAAATGTTGAATTCTCAAATAAACCTCTAATTTCCTAATCCAATTATCTAGCTTTTTTGCATTAACTTCACAATCAAAATTTGGCAATTCAAACTTAACATCAAGTTTTAGAAAATGATTTTTACCAGTGTTCTTTGACTTGTGTGTCTGGTGTACTGAAGATGAAGTAGAGGTTAATGAAGATGAAGATGAGGGTGATGATGGCGACTTTCCACTGTCTCCATTTCCTCCACTACCCTTCTTGGATTTATCTTCATAATTATGGCCTCCTGACGATCCTTGTCCTTCCTTATGAAGTTTGGATCCTTCTCCTTCTAGTATTTCATTCCTTTCTTGATAAAGGACTCTCACCATTTCTGTCAAGTCAAGAAAATATTTTCTGAACACTCTTTCTTCCTCTTTGGGATCAACTTCTTCATGGATTTCTCCTTCTCTTGAAGTCATTCTTATGGATTCTTCTCCTTCTCTTTGAGGGGAAATTGAAGGTGGAGATAATGGCACGCTTTCCCTCCTTGGCTGAGGATTACTTTGAGTTTTCACCAATTAACCTTCTCCTCTCTTAAGTGTCAACCTATTAAGCATTAAAACCGTTGCAAACAGTTAAACAAACTTTTCACACTAACAATATAGAGAGTAAAACTCTAGCTCCGATACCAACTTGGTCTGAATGGAATTTATTATTTTTGTTGTGCTAAGTATCCAAACAGTAATTAAATTGTGTGCATAAGGTTTACTGAAGTTTGCAGGTGAAACAAATGGTTTTATCTTAGTTAAACATATTTATGTATCAGGTTAAAGCATGTAAATTGCTTGTATAACACTGTACAACAGTAAATAACAGAGAACTAAACATAACATGTAACAATACTTAGCAAATTTGATGAAGCAGTTCACCCCCTCCTGGACTACATCTAATGGTCCAGCTCCCAATGGCATGTCCCTCATATCTTATTGTTCAAAAATGGTAATTACATGTGAATTAAAGCCTAAAATGGTTGTGCTCTCTATAAATAAGCTTCAGAATGCTTGAATTAGTCAGGAATGACTATTCATTTGCAGAAAACAGAGAATGGATGCTCAAAACACTGAAAACACCCTAGTGGCCCTAGTGGCTCCTTAACCTCTCTTGAAGCTAAACCTACACAAGATGACCTCTGATGGCTCTAAAATCTCTGCCAATGTGTTCAGAATGTTGATAATCCCTAAAATTGACTATTCACCCATCAAAATTGGTCAAATATCCAAAGAGTTATGGCCAAAATAGAAAACTGCCCAATATCCCTTAAAAGACTCCACTAAATGTGGGGGAACTCCAGATAGCGGGACTAAAACAGGCACTTCTCGCATGATTTGGTGGTCCACCAGTGGAACCGTCGAACAGACTTCCAATTAAATTAAATGTCGGAGGGCGCATGTGACCACTCCCGCTCTGACCATTGCGATAATCGTTTCTTATCTGCCACATTAAATGTGTTGTTGGCCACATGGCCCTTAATCGCCAGAGTTACGATTGGTATAGTCGACGTCGGTTAGCAACTGGCTCTCGGTTTCGAGGGTAGTGTCACATGAAATGGGGGTTGGCCCCCTTTGCCCGCCGGTGTACCCAATTCAAATGTTATAATAAAGCACTGCATTATATGGGTAAGAACTACCCGGGTGGCATATGGTCGGGCGTTGTGTGGTCAGGCGGGAGGTCCTGCGTTCAAAACCTATTAACTCCAAAGAAATATATAACTTTGTTTTCCCTCTCTCCTGGGGCCACATGGCAGCCTCCTAGAAGGCCACATCGCACCCATTGATAAGCCCAAAAACTTTAGTATATAATTTTTTTTTAAATTTACTTTATAAAAAGTCAAAATGGGTCAAAGGTCCAGTTTTTGGAGTTTACTCGGCTTTTCAAACCTTCATAAATTCTGCATACGACCTCTGTTTTGAGAACCGTTTGTGGCACCAGACTTGTAGCAACGAGACCTTTCCGGTCGCTCAGGTTGCAAACACTTTTGGGAACTTTCATTTTTTAGCATTTTTTAACAATGGACATGATCTCTTGATCAATACCTGTACCTATATCTGTGAATCCCCCCCAAAATGTGCTCAGTAAAATGAGACGTGTGAGAAACTAGATTTATCCTATGAGTAAGGTGTTTCCGTAGAGCACCTACTCCGTTGTGAGCATGAAGGCTCCTCTATGAGCACTAAGGCTCCTGTGTGCACCTGGGGCACCGTAGGCACGTAGGCTATGTAGTCGTGAAGCCTATGTATGTGGTTTCTGGTTCACCACAAACCATCACTTCAAAGTGACAAAATATGGTTTTCGGTTGACCATAAACCTGTAATTACAAAATGGCAATTAAAAAGTGGTTTTTAGATAACCACGAACTTCACGGGGATACATATTCCTTTACAAGGCTTACATTACACACTCCAACTCTTGGAGTTACCAAGTACATAAAAATACCACTACAAAACTATCCTAGACTTGCTTACCATTCAACTGTGTGACTCATCATCAAGAGTCTATTCCACAAACTCACAAAAAAAACTCACACAAACTTGATTGATGTCCATTATAATGATTGTTTCTTCTTCTTTACCTCCTCTTTTCGGTGTTCACATCTTGGGCATATTTGTCTTTGTCAATTAAGACTTGGAACTTCACGTTTCACCTGTCATTTGTTAGAGTAGCCAATTCTAACAAAATAAATTCGTATTGAGATGGCTAATCTCAATATGCATATTGATTTTAATTCCAAAATACTTCCACCATAAAAATATCATTTACCCAAACGTGTACAAAAAAATGTGCTTTAAAACAAACAATCGAATTTATATCGGCTGGTTATAAATACAAAGATAAATAAGAGCATCATATAATCCATCCAGCCCATTAACGCTTTCACTCGAAATAGTTCCCTCAAACTTCTTGATGTGTTACACGTTGCAGTTGCACCAGTGAGGAAAAAATGCACACAACCTTCAACCATGCCGATCCCAAACACAGGAAGCTGGAAGCCTCTCGACAACTCTACGTGCTCTCGTACCTCTTCCGCCACCTCAAGAAGACCCAACAATCTATCAACCTATTCTCTACGCTAGACCATGTTGACAACACCAATAACCAGCATAACCAGCACTGGCACCAGGTGACCTTTGCAACATAAATGGATCTGGTTGGGGCTTTTATCTCATATAAAGCACCATCTTGGCACTATGTTCTTTCAATTGCTCATCAAACCACAAAACAACAAATATTCCAACCTGAAACTGTCTGCATGGAGGTGAAGCCCCAACCAATTCGTTTCAAGAGCAAGCAAACCATCAAGGTTTTTATCTTGCGCAACTCGGGAAGTGACTAACTCAAATTCTAATGAGGAAATCATTTTTTCTAACATCTAAATTGTTTCATGTGTCTTAGACACTTCAGTCACAATATTCCTCTCTATAGAAAGCTTCCCTTTTTGTTCACAACCATCTTGGGACGGTTGTAGTTCCTGATCTTGACATATTTTTATTGTTGGTGTGTGATCATTTGCTTCAAGAGTGCTCCACATGAAGTCCCAACATATGTGCAACTTAAATTGTTGGCCTCCTGCCATCGATAGAATCATTCAAAGCATCAAATAGACCTACCAGAGGCAGTCTCCAGTGCGTAGGTTCCAATAGGTACACTGCTACTATGCTGGTGCTGGATCTCTCGGGGAGAAATTTCTGCTCACAAATACCACCATGAGCACTTCTCGAAAGCAAGATCACAACATTCCACAACAATTCAATTTGTGATGTAGCATAATGAAATCTAGCAGCAAAAGATGCACACACAGATAGATCTCGATCTGGGGACAATTCTTCCTAAAACGCAGCAATGGGAACCTTTTCCATAGAGGTTGAGATCATCAATCCAAAGGGAAAAAACTAGGAGAGTCATGGTGTAGCAGACCACAGAGCCCCCAAACAGAAGTGGGGTCAGGGGAGGAGACGAAGGATACTCCCCAAATTACACTCCAGTCATACTTGTGCACAAAATTAAAAAACTGAATTTTAATAGTGCACAAGCAACAAATACCTCTCCATGTCAGCCTAAAAAACTTGACCATCATGACTTAGATGTCTGTCATGGCTCTGTTGTAGAAATTGACCCAATTTGGTGTCATAACCATGAGCAAAAAACATTTTCTACCCAAAGGTTTCGACGGCGAAGTTCCATTAAAATATCCACCAGTCCTTCTTCTGCACATGCCTTCACGACATTGGCACAGTTATTCCCAAATGAGAAAACCACCAGATGGGCCTTCAATCTTTCATCCTATCCTTACCGCTTGGGCTTCTCAACTCCTTCCTACGTGCTCCATCATAGATCTTCGACTTTATATTGCAGATGCCCGATTCACCAACATGTATGAAACTCCACAAAGGTTATGGACGTCTACAGATGCAGATTCGACACCTCCCAACCTTCTTCCACCGCCAAGCCTCAAACAAGACACAAGAATATGAGAACACTGCCCAAAAAAATGATCTCGACCGATGTTGGCCTCAAACCCTCAAACCAATTCAATCTCGTAAGTACAACCCAGGCAATCTCGATTTGTTGCTTCATGAATCGATGGATGTCACCACTACAGAGATATGTATCCCCTACGCATGCACTGGACCAGCAATCAAATCGGTTCACAACTCGATCTGCAAAGATATCCACGCTCAATTTAAAAGCGCTTGGACGGAATCACCTCAATCCACTAATCACTCCACAATGATCCATGCAACATCCATGGATCAAGATATCACAAAATTAAGATAATACTCTATGCAGTGACTTTCGATCTGTAGGGCCTGCTGGCACCCCACAAAATGAGTGAAAAAATTGTGAAAAGAAGAGAAAAACACAAGATAAAGAGAAAAAATTGTCGATCCACAGTTGGCTCCCATTCAAGAAAATCTAGTCAAAGCATAGGGCAGAAAAAAACGTTCCACAAAGGATTGTTGATTGGCCTTCTTTACACAAGCCAATCTGTGGCTCTTCGCCTCTGTCCATTTGTTGACTCACAGATACAGGGAACTGATCCTCCTGCTTGTAGATTACTCAACACACTAGAATCCATGAACCCAAGCTTCAAATGAGTCAACATGAAACCCCAACAAACTCCAAATAAACAAAAAAAATTCTCCTCGGCCTTCTTCTCGACCCCCAAATCGCTTCTCCTCGGTTGCTTCTCCTTCTCCTCGACCGATCAGAATCAACTGTTATTTAAAATCCAATACTGTATTTACAACTAGTGGGATCTCTTTATAGTTCTCAATGCCTCATGGCTCGATCCAACAGATCCATGCCAATGTTGACAAAGGCACAACACACCGGCTCAGATTTAGCAGAAAATACATGATTCATGCCTCTTTAAAGCCACAAATGAATGTTCTTAGGTCAGATTCCCACGCATATCAACGAGCTGACATAAACGAGCCCAACGAGCCTCAACAGGAACACTTTGATCTGCAGCCACGCAACAACAACATAGGATGGAGAACACACAAAATACTAATCGAACTCTTTATTTCCCTTGGCCCAGGAGGGGCCAAGGATCAGGCCCTCACAAGCTCTGATACCAAGATAAAATCTCACTATGCACACTATTTTATATTAATCAAAGAGATTACATATATATACATGAAATATAGTCTCAATATAGGAAAACTATCTTGGACGCACAATAAGGTGATTGAGAGAATATCTCAACCACACACCAAACTAGGAATATTTAGATTTAGCTACCTCGTATGATATAGGAACAAACTACTTACTTAGAGAGTCAACATCGCAGACAAGTAGGAATTACATATTCCAACAGTTTTTTAGGCCCTCAAAACAGCCTCAAAAGTTTAGAACCCATGAAACTACCAAAAATATAAATTTGTATTAAATTTAAGGAAACAAAACTCAAACAAAATAGTGTTGGATCAAATTATGTTGATAACAATGTGATCATGTCTCCATGGGTGTTTGCAGTCAGTTCTGGACATGTGGACCCCATTTTCCATAAGTGGATCAACTTGGATATTGGGTCTCGCACAATAAATGTCATCTCATGTTTACCCTGGCTTATTTGTGGATTTGGGTAAAAGTGGAAGGGGTGGTTACATAAATATAACAAAAACTATATCCACATAACAAAAAGACTATATGTATGTAACAAAATGTAATATGAAGTCTATTGGTGGTAGCACAACTGGAAAAACGCATGTTGACAATCCCTTGTGTATCCTCGTGATCGAAAGTTCAATCCCCCTATCCCTGACATGTCTCACGAGCCAAACCTAAAAAACCAAAATGTAATATATATGTATATATAATGCATACTTAAAACAATAATAATATCCATATTAAATTTTAAATATAAAATAATAATCATATAATAATCATATAAAAACTTAATACTTAATAGAAATATTATGTACTCTTTCCAATACTATTCTTAATATATATAATTATAATTCTAATGAAGGGAACTTGAAATAAAAAAGTGAGTGTAACTAACTTTATTAGACATCAATTCCTAAATATATATTTTATTTTAAATTAAATTAAATAAATATATAAAATTTAACTATAGTACAAATAATATTATTAAAAATAAACATAAATTCATTATTTATTTTTAATGCAAACTTGTTATCAAATTTTGGGTTCAAAACTATAAAAATTTGATACTTTTATGGATTTAATTTCTCTAAATAATTAATAAATTAAAAATATATATATATAATAAAAAAAAATTCTAAATAATATAATAGATATTTCAACCTATATAACATTAACCTCATTCTTTTCATTATACAAATTTAATTCAAATTTTTTATATATTTTTTGAAACTTAAAATTACATTATAAATAAATTTCCACCACTCAAAATATCAAATAATGTATGATGAGCTGCTTAAAAAATTAAAAGCATCATAATATCAAGCTATTCAAAAATATCTCGCTCAATTGTAACTTTTCCATGGGTGATGTGTTCCATTTTTCATACAAATATATTGAAAGAAAAAAAATATTGAATTTTGAATTTATTTTAATTATATTTAAATGATAATGATAATTAAATTTATGTTAATAGTAAATATAAATTTTCAAAAATAGTGATTATTAAAATCTAATATATAATTTTAAACATTATATTATTATTATAAGAATTGTATGAAAGTTAAGAATGGAATCAGAGCTTCTCGATTGAACCATAAAGATACGTTCAATTCTCATCCACGTTTTTATCTTCACCATCGAATCTTAACTCACACCGAAATTAATACGAACCATCTTTAAAAAAATAAAAATTTATCTTATTTTCCATATTTATAATTACATAAAAGTTAGGTAAAAGAATAAAATAAGGTTTATCTTTCCAGATATATATTAAAATTGGATGAGAGCTTCTAAATTGAATAATTGAGTTTCTTGTTTAGTATATATATATTTTTTAATGTAAAAAGTAATTAATGGTAAAAATTTAAAAATTTCTCTCATACTTGTGGATAAAAATCTTAATTTTTTTAATTATTAATTTATGATTTGCAAGGTTTTATTAACTTTTCAATTTAGGTTTTTACTTTAGAATATTAAAACAATTTTTCAAAATATTAAAACAAATAAAATTGTTAAAGTTTTGAAGTAGAGAAATTTGTATAGTTGTATTCATAAAATTAAGATTCAGTCAGTGTTTAGTTAAAACAATGAAATTTCTATTTTGCATTAAAATCATTTATAATAAAAATTTAGGCAACAAATGACATTAATTGGTTTTTTTTTGTTGTCTATATTTTTTAAAAAATAATGCATCTACAAATGCTTATAAGTCCTTACCTTGTAGTGTTTGACAACTTGATATTTCAAGGCCTTATATGACTCCTAAACAAGTTGCCCACAAAATCAAGCTAGTTGTTAAAGGTAGGTAAAAAATGTTTGAAATAAAAATATGTAATATCATAAAAGCAAGCTTGCTATTAAAGGTAGGTAAAAATGTTTGAAAGAAAAACATTATATAATATTAAAGGAGCACTCATAATTAATTATGAACATACATGTTGACTTAGGCATACCAAAGAGCTATAAAGATTTATAATGGAGGGGACATTGTTTTTACTTATCAATACATTATATTATTTTGAAATATGTTGTTAATAAAGGAATAGTTAAATTTTAAGCATTTTATATTTTTATGAAAAAAAACAACAGAAAAATATTTATAACTATGGGAAACTTTAAGTTATTAATAAATTAGATAGGGCAATAAATGCAAAATTGAGACTATAATATCAGTTCCAATTAGAAATCAATTTATAAAAGTAAATCTCTCTCTCTCTCTCTCTCTCTCTCTCTCTATATATATATATATATATATATATATATACTCAAATGTTGATCATTTGTGTATTAATTTAGAAAGGGACTCAACTGCAGTAAGAGTTTAGATTGAATTTTCGAAAATATATTTATATTGATATAGGAAGTGATAGAAAATTACAAATGTGTTGCTATTGGATTTTTTTTTTTTTTTTTTGTAGTTGTTGCAATATTATCGGAGTCCTAATACTAAGGCTTAAATAGTCACAGTACCCTTCCCATTCATTATCCACTATTGCTGGTAATACCAATTGATGAGCGGAAAACGAGTAAGGGATCTCCTCCTGCCAGTATAATATTTGTCCAATCAAGAAAAATCCCCTTTGGTGTAATTGCGAAATCAGATACTCCAATAGGAAAGGACCATTGTGAGAATCACCCTATGCTTCGATTCCAATATGGATATTTCCCCCCATTCCAAACTATCATCTGAGTCTGTCTCTAAATTGAGGCCAAATTTTCCGAAAACATTTCCAGATTGGAGACCCTGTTTGAATCTGAAGTTTATTACCCAAATAAAGATCCTCGAGAGTACTCTATTTGAAATATTTCTGATCCATGATGTCCTTCCATAGGCCTGGTCAGGTCAGACACCTCCATAAGGACTTCATCAAGAGAGCATTACTGAATGATTCATTTTCAATGATCCCCAACTTCCTAATTCCTTGGGCACAGCAATCGATTCCCACTTTGCCAAATGGTAAGAAGTCTTCCCTAATCCACCATTCCATATAAATTGCACCAGAAAACTTCCACGGGATGTAATAAAGATGAGCCCAGAAAACTGTGATCTATTGTAAAACAGCCTGTGTTAAAATGAGCCTACCTCCCTTTGTTAACCACTTATTTGCCCAGATATTTACTTTGCGTTGATATTTTTCAAGGATCCAATTCCAATCACCAGCTGTATATCTTGTAGCCTTTAATTTGAAACCAAGGTATGAGATTCCCTCTTCCAATCTGGCAATTCAAAAATTAAAGAGACTTTTTAAGTAGTCTAATTCTTCCAAGGATCCCTGGAAATGATAGAAACAAGACTTCCCCTCATTAGCTTCCATACCCAAAGCTTCGCAAAAATTTATGAATATCTGTTCCATAATCTCCAAATGTTTTTTATCATCATCCCAAAGAAAAAAACATCATCCACACAAAAATTATGAGTAATATCACCCCTATTTGAAATTCTGATTCCTTTAAAATCACCACAATCGGCCGCTCGTTTGATGTTAAGGCTTAGTGCATCCATCACAAGGATAAACAGAAGTGGGGAGAGGGCACACCCCTACCTTAACCCTCTCCTGACGGGTCTGAAGAAAGCCGAAGCAGAGCCATTGATAATAATGGCCATAGACGTCGAAGTGAAGCATCTCACAATCCACTCAGTCATCTCACATGACAATCCTATCTTATGCATAATTAATAAAAGGAACCCCCAATCGACCTTGTCATAAGCCTTACTCAAGTCTACCTTCATTATACCTACTTTTATCTTTCTAGTAGCAATCGAGTGCATCGTTTCTTGCGTGATTGCCACCACGTCATGGATGCTCTACCCAGGCAAGAACCCCGACTGCTCTGGAGTAATGTAAGTGGATAATATTCCTTTTATTCTTTCTGCCAATAACTTGGAACCGATCTTGTAGAGGGTATTGGATAGTGATATCGGCCTGTAGTCTGCAAAACATCTGGGATCTTTTTTCTTAGGGATTAGCACAATGAAAGTAGAGTTGATCCCTCCCCTGAATTTACCAGTGGTCTTGACCTCCTCAATCAACTCCTTAATATCCCTGATAAAAATATCAGAGAAGTGCATGACGAAGTCTGACGTCCAATCATCTAGACCTCATTGTTTTTTATCATCACCATCTAATATTAAAATCACACATAAATTAATACAAACTATCATTTACAAAATTAAAAAGTATACACTATTTTATATATTTATAATTACATAAGAATAATAAATTATGTAAAAAAATAAAAAATAAAAAATTATTTTCAATTAAGTTCATAGATATAATTTAATTTATATAACTCCTTTAATAATGAAATATTATGGTAGTCTTAGGAAATAAAATTTTATGGTAGTGAAAATAATATTTTATTTTTATAAACGATAAAAATATTTTATTTTTATTTTGATAAAGTGTTGAGAGAAGAAGAAATGAGAGATACATGGAGCTCTTAAAAACTTTGTAACAATTAGGGTTTTGTACTGGTCAGCTTATATATGCTTAGATTGTGTGGATTTTTTTGCAAATTTATTTTCCAATCTGATTAATGGAAAATTTTAGTGATTCACTAATGAAGAAAGTTTCTTTAGTGATTCAACAATGAAGAAATTTTCTTTTGCACGAATGGTTTCAGGACAAGCCTACAAGCAATCTCTTCTTCAGTTTTATATTGTTCCATTCTGAAATTTGGATTTGGCCTCCCAGTAGTTCAAGAAGTTTCTTCTCTCAATGTTCCTTTGGATGAGGAAGCGTTCCCCTGTGAGAAGTTTTTTTGGGAGCAAGGTTTAGTTTGTAGGTTTAATGGATTTGGGCCATGGATGATGGATCTGCACACATGGATTACTTGACATTCAAACCTCTTATAATGGATGATTTTAATATTTATTTCATGGCTCATGTTGGGAAAAATACTGAGAGGGGGGGGGGGGGGGGGGTTGAACTTAAAGATGAAAAGTGCATAACAAAATTTGTTATTTCTTTCTTAAAAACCCATACGCTACTTTCCTGAAGCCAACTCGCGTATATACGCGGATATCCTTTACAGAACTCGCGTATATCCAGTGATCTAATTATGCATTTAGTTCTTGACTTAGATCATTGCATTACTCATTCATCAGATGTTTAGAAAATAGTAAATAGGTGCAAAAAGAACAGAACAATCATCACACATAAGCAACACACATGAACACCAGGATTTTTAGGTGGAAACCCAATTCGGGAGAAAACCACTGCTGCCGTTGTCTCAGTCTTCAATCTTTATTATTAAGAAAACTTCTTACAACATGTATTGACGTAGACTCATACCAGCACGTAGGCACCCACCTGCAGAAGGCTACAACCTTCTCTCGTTTACCAGCCTCTCCTGGAAGGGAGCAACAACCCCCTGCTCTTGTTTACCAGCCTCACCTGGAAGGGAGCTACTACCCCCTGATATTAGCACCAGCTTCTACTGGTAGAAAGCTTCTTCTTTCAGATTGAAGGCTTCAACCCTCAGATCCACTGCAGACCACGTTTCATCAATTTTCAAACTGGATCAAATAGTTCCAACCCCTTCACTTATCCACAAACATACTTTGCCCAACGCTTCAAATAGAACAGTGAAACCACTATAACCAGAATATCAGAGATAACCCAGACTTCAGAATAAATATGCAGAAACACATTCAACCTTGAGCAACCAGTAGATCAAATATCATACGCGCTTTTATTTAATCAGACCCGCGTATATACGTGCTTTTAATGAAGCGAACCTGCATATACATCTATGCATTTACCAAAATAACCCTAATTGTCCATACGCGCCTTTGTTTAAACCGATCCGCGTATACACGCACTTTTCACGAACTGAACCTGCGTATAGATCTATAAAAGATAAACTTTGCACAACAGACCAGATATATGAACTTACCCAGATTTCTTCAAGTTCTTCAACAGATTTGCGCCAGGTCTTCATTACTTCTTTTCAGTTCATCCTAGAGATTCATCTTTTCAGGTCTAGAGGTCTAGAGTTCTTGAACCTTCATCATGTTCATAGGTGCATCATAGATTCAGATCTATCAATTAAGAACAGAGTTCAACCATACAGATTAACTTCAGAGTGAAGTATTCATTAAATCCCAGACACTTGCACCCCATTTGCACAATGAATTTCTTCTCCTTATATAGATTTAGCCTTTGTCAATACCACGAGCCAAAACCACATCACCTCCGATGGTATTCCTGGACGGGATCAAATAGACAATCCAACGCTCAATACAATGGGTCAATACCATGGTAGTAACCCTTGGTTTTACACTTTTAGAGTGCAATTGAGCATACGTGATTTGGCACATACTTTTCCGCGTGCATACGCTACTTCTCCTAGACAAACCCGCGTATGCCTTGTGACACACACTTTTCATCATTGGTCTAGCACATACTGGAATTCCTTTCACCATTACATCTGAGCTGCTCTATAGACACATCAGATTTACATCATTAACCAGTCCATCAAGTCAAGAACAACTTCATCAAGTAGGTTGCCATCGTCTTCATCAAGTGGGTTGCCATCAAGGACAACACTCTGCATCATATTTCCAAGAATCTCCCCCTTTGGACTTGATGGCAACCACAATGGTGTTTGATCACTACAACAGATATATATATTAAGCATAACCAGTATTCAAATACAATGACATTCTTTCCCCTTATTCAAACACTATGTCACTCTCCCCCTTTGACATCAAGGGCAAAGGGCAGATCAACACCAACACAAGGTTTTTCTCCTCATGTAGATCTGATGTATACTGAAGTTACCATGCTCCCCTAAGTTCAAGCTGAATCTTCAAACATATTTTTCAATGAAGTACATGACTCTATGACCTTCCTATCACCAAGGACTCATACTTACATCAAATATCCAACCAAGTGGATTTACACAAGTGACTCAAGTACCCAATCAAGTGGGTTTACACATTTTGACTCAACTACCCAACCAAGTGGGTTTGCAGATTGAACAAGTCCTTACATGATTGAATATTACAGTTTTACATCATAGGTCTCATCATGACCTTTTCATCAAATTACAAATATGACTTTTTATAATCAAAACCAAAAAGACCTCAAGAAAGAGATCATGTTTCAGAACCATCATAATGCCAACAATGCATTATACTCAGCAAGACTAATGCTCCCCCTGAAATAGTATATCCAAAGCATTCTTTACATAAGACCAATGCTCCCCCTTAGCTTGTGCATCCTGAACACTTTCAACAGTAAATCATCAAGGCATCTTCACCCAAAATCAAAGAATAAAACAGAACGATAAGAGCTGAAACATCACTATAGATACCAAACAGTACTGCAGCTGTGCTGAAGAATGCTGATCTCAATCAAAATTTGTCAGCAACCAACCATACGCAGTTTTCAGTGTATGAACTCGCATATATACGCTACTGTCTTTTAGAAAACCCGCGTATCCAAATTAATCTTCAGAATTTTAATTAGATCTGATCCTCTGCATGGCAGAGACTACTCCCAGCTTCTGTCTGAGATATTCGAATGCTTCCCTGGGAAGAGGTTTGGTAAATATATCAACAACTTGTTCTTTGGAGGGAACATACTCCAACTTCACCTTTTGTTCAAGCACTTGTTCATGTAAGAAGTGATACTTGATGGGAATGTGCTTGGTCTTCGAATGCATAACAGGATTCTTTGAAATACTGATGGCACTTGTATTGTCACACTTAATGGGGACAGGAGGTGTACATTTGATTTGAAAATCTTGTAAGGTTTGCATCATCCAAAGGAGTTGAGTGCAACAAGATGCGACAGCCACATATTCTGCTTCTGCCGTAGATAAGGCAATAGAATTTTTCTTCTTGCTGAACCAAGATACTAACCGGGGTCCCATATAGAATGCACCACCACTAGTGCTTTTCCGATCATCAACACTTCCAGCCCAATCTGCATCAGTGTAAGCATGAAGAGTAAGATCGGCATTCTTTGGATACCATAGACCAAAGTCTTGAGTTCCTTGTAGATATTTGAAAATTCTTTTAACAGCCTGAAGGTGAGACTCTTTTGGATTAGCTTGGAATCGTCCAACAATCCCAACTGCATGCATAATGTCTGGTCTAGTCCTAGTGAGATAAAGTAGGCTTCCTATCATTGATCTGTATTCTGGTTGATTCACCGCGGGAGAATCATCATGAGAACTGAGGTTACATCTGGTTATCATTGGTGTACTTACAGGTTTGCATTCTTCCATGCCATACTTCTTCAAAATTTGCTTAAGATATTTTTCTTGTGATAAGAATATACCATCTGTAGTTTGATGCACTTGCAAGCCAAGAAAGAATGTTAGTTCTCCAAGTAATGACATTTCAAATTCTTGTTGCATGACAAAAGCAAATTTCTGACTCATATATTCTTCATTACTCCCAAAAATTATATCATCAACATATACAACCACAATCAATAGTTTATCATTTTCAACCTTTGTGTATAAGTTGCTATCAGCAGACCCCTTTGAAAATCCTTGTTGATGAAGATATTTGTCAAGACGATAATACCATGCCCTTGGAGCTTGTTTCAGACCATATAGAGCCTTTTTAAGCCTACAAACAAGATTTTCATCATTTCCCAAAATGAATCCTTCCGGTTGTTTTATATAGACTTCTTCTTCTAGATCACCATTGAGAAATGAAGATTTAACATCCATTTGATAAACTTTGATTTGTTGAAAACTTGAAAAAGCAAGAAACATTCTTATGGCTTCAAGTCTAGCTACAGGAGCAAAATTTTCTTCAAAGTCTATACCTTCTTGTTGAGTATACCCCTTGCAAACCAGTCTAGCTTTGTTTCTTATGACATCCCCATTCTCATTTAACTTGTTCTTGAATATCCATTTAGTTCCAATGACATTTTTATCATGTGGTCTTGGTACCAATTCCCAAGTGTGATTCTTTTCAATTTGATCAAGCTCTTCATTCATGGCTTGAATCTAACATTCATCTTTGATAGCTTGATTGACATTTTGTGGTTCAATCATGGATAGAAATGCCAGATAGCTAGAAGATCCCACAAGAGTCCTCCTTGTTTGTACACCTAATTCCTTGTCTCCCAATATTTGAGATTCAAGATGATTCTTTTGAACATATCTGGATGGAGCTTTTTCAGATAAAACATCTTCAGTTTCTTCATTGGATCCACTGTCTATATCATTTATATTTGATGTAGAAGGAAAAAAATCACCATAATCTTCTTCTGTTGTTTGTTTTTCTTCTTTAGGGGCTGTAGGAGACTCATCAATAACAACATCAATACATTCAACAATCTTTCGAAGCCTTTTATTGTAACATTTGTATGCTCTGCTTGTAGATGAGTAACCAAGAAGTATTCCTTCATCTGATCTAGGTTCAAACTTGCCAAGATTTTCATCATTATTTTTGATAAAGCATTTACTTCCAAAAACTCTAAAATGCTTCACAGAGGGAGAATTACCATACCAGAGTTCATATGGAGTTTTGTCACTATTTACTCAAACATGTGCCTTGTTGAGAATGTTTGCTGCTATATGTGCTGCTTCTCCCCAGAAAGTGTCAGGTGTTCCAGAATCATCAAGCATAGCTCTAGCCATTTGTTGAATTGTTCTATTCATTCTTTCTGCTACGCCATTTTGTTGTGGAGTGCCAGCTACAGAGAACTGCCTTTTTATGTCATGTTGTTCACAAAATTCAAGGAATTCATTTGATGTATATTCTCCTCCTCGATCAGATCTAAGACACTTGATTTTTAGATCTAATTCATTTTCCACCAGAGCTTTGAAGATCTGAAAATTTTCAAATGCTTCATCTTTGTGTTTAATCAATCCAATCCAATACATTCTAGAGAAATCATCAATAAATAAGATATAGTATTCTTCACCACGTGGTGACTCTTTCCTCATAGGTCCACATATGTCAGTATGAACGAGTTCAAGAGGCCTACTTGATGAACCTTCCTTGGCATTAAATTTTACTATGGTCTGTTTACCAAATTGGCAAGATTTGCATATGATACTCTCTGGTAGAGTAATATTGGGAAGACCACGAACAGCTTTAAGTCTGCTTGATTTGTTGATTTGAGAGAAGCTCAGATGCCCCAGCCTTCTATGCCATAGCCAATTTTCTGAATATTTTCTCAAGTAACATTGATCTTTGCAGTTCTTCAATACATACAGGTTTCTTGGAGTTCTTTTTCCTTTTATAATTGTTTTACCTGTATCAAGATCACGTACCACACATTCTTTTGAACTAAAGACAACCTCAGTTCCTTGATCACACATTTGACTCACACTTAACAGGTTATGTCTTAATCCATCCACATACATGACATTATTAGCTTTCACTTTTTCTTTTAGAAAAACAGACCCTTTTCCCTTAATGACAGCAGGTGTATCATTTCCAAATGTAACATTCTTTTCCTTTTCTAGGGCATTATATGCATGAAGTTTTTTTTTGTCACCTTTCATATGTTTTGAGCATCCGCTATCAATATACCATTGATTTTCTTCACCTTCTGCAAATAAAGTTATGCCACAATTTTCAACCTGTATTTCCTTCTTTTTCCACACTTTGGAGCTTGAAGGAACACGTTCTTTTGGCTGGACTTTGCTCCTGCATTCAGATTCTTTATGGCCAAATTTATTGCAATAAGCACATTCAACTTCATTTTGAAGAGGAGAAAAGTTGTTATAGGTGTTATTCTTTGGTTCAATATCCATCCTTTTCTTTCTTGCTTCTCTTGTCATGATGGTTTTATATGAAACACATTGAACAGATTTATGACCAAAATTGTGACATGAGAAACATTGTCCATTGAAGTAGAAATTTCTGCGATCATGAAATCTTCTATTTGAATTTACCTGTTGGTTGTAGCTTCTTTGAAAGATATCCCTATTAGTGTTTCTTGAATTGAGATGATCGTGCTTTACCTATAAAGATTCTTTATTCCCTTGCTGAGTGGCAGAATGTAGTAAACCGACTGTTGCTGCTTTTAGATAATTTGGTGCTGAAGCTTGAGAAGATTCTCCGGCATATCCAAGACCTGTCTTTATAAGAGGAGAACGGTGTACCTTGATAATCTCATATAAGGTTTCAGATCCTTTAGAAAATCTAAGATTCATAGTCTTTTCTTTCTCAAAATCTTTTCTAACACTTACCACTTCACATTCTAATTTCTCAATATGTTTCTTTGCTTCTTCAAACTGCCTTTCTAGAGTCTCTATGGTTATTTTCCTTTCTTCTAAGAGTATTTTACATTCTTTTAATCATATTTTGAGTTGATTGTTTTCTTCAAGAAAATCATTGTCCTCTAGAGCATCCACAAACGTATCCTTTTCTTCTATAGATTCAAATGCCATGAGAAGTCTAAGATATTGTTCACATTCTTCCTCACTATCAGATAACCCATCATTGTCTTCATTAGTATAGTAACTTTTCTTAGTGCTAGATCGGTTCTTATTCCTTCTTGCTACTTCTTTCCCTTTAGCAGATGTTTCTTTATAAGGACACTTTGCAGCCTAATGACCAACTCTTCCACAATCAAAACATTTGAAAGGAAGCTTACCTTTGAATCTTCCGGTTCCTAGTTGGAGTCTTCTCACAAAATTTGCCTCATCTTCTTCTGAGATATATCCTGATGCTTCTGCTTTTTGAACTTCTTTCCCTTTTGTAGAAGCTTTAAAAACAACTTCTTTGACTTCAGATGGTCCTCCTCTCCTCATTTCATATGCAGTCAGTATGCCATGAAGTTGCACCACAGTAAGAGTTTAAAGATCCTCTTTTTCTTCAAGAGCAGAGACTTTTGATTCAAACTTTGTCGTTAGCGATCTTAAGATTTTCTCAACCAAAGTAGATTCCGTGATTGTTTCTCCCAGATTTCTCATATGATTTACAACATCATCAAGACGTAAAAAGAAACTGACAATACTTTCATCACTATGCATTTTTAAATTTTCATATTCAATTCTGAGAGTTTGAAGTTTTGCACTTTTTACCTTTTCATCACCTTCATAACTTAGAATGATTTTGTCCCATATTTCCTTTGCTGTATTCAGCGGCATGACTTTGACAAATTCAGATTCAGTTAGACTTCTGGTTAGAGCATTGATCGCCTTTGCATTTGATTCATAGTCCTTCCTTTCAGTTGGATCTGTTGGTATAGCAGCTGGATATTGATATCCTTGTTCAACAATGGCCCATATATCTGCTCCCATAGACTGAAGATAGGATCTCATCCTTATTTTCCAGAAGATTAAATTACTTTCGTTGAAGAGTGGAGGCTTGATAGATGTTGTTCCCTCGATTGCTCATCTTGCTTGATCTTCCTTCTAGCGGTTAAGCCTTTTTAGAAGGACCTGCTCTGATACCAATTGTTGGGAAAAATACTGAGAGGGGGGGTGAATCAGTATTTAGTGCACACAATAAAACTTTGTTATTTCTTTCTTAAAAACCCATACGCTACTTTCCTGAAGCCAACTCACGTATATACGCAGATATCCTTTACAGAACTCGCGTATATCCAGTGATCTAATTATGCATTTAGTTCTTGACTTAGATCATTGCATTACTCATTCATCAGATGTTTAGAAAACAATAAACAGGTGCAAAAAGAACAGAACAATCATCACACATAAGAAACACACATAAACACCAGGATTTTTAGGTGGAAACCCAATTCGGGAGAAAACCACCGCTGCCGTTGTCTCAGTCTTCAATCTTTATTATTAAGAAAACTTCTTACAACATGTACTGGTGCAGATTCATACCAGCACGCAGGCACCCACCTGTAAAAGGCTACAACCTTCTCTCATTTACCAGCCTCTCCTGGAAGGGAGCAACAACCCCCTACTCTTGTTTACCAGCCTCACCTGGAAGGGAGCTACTACCCCCTGATATTAGCACCAGCTTCTACTGACAGAAAGCTTCTTCTTTTAGACTGAAGGCTTCAACCCTCAGATCCACTACAGACCACGTTTCATCAATTTTCAAACTGGATCAAACAGTTCCAACCCCTTCACTTATCCACAAAGATACTTTTCCCAATGCTTCAAATAGAACAGTGAAACCACTGTAACCAAAATATCAAAGATAACCCAGACTTCAGAATAAATATGCAGAAACACATTCAACCTTGAGCAACCATTAGATCAGATATCATACATGATTTTATTTAATCAGACCCGTGTATATACGCGCTTTTAATGAAGCGAACCCGCGTATACATCTGTACATTTACCAAAATAACCCTAACTGTCCATACGCGCCTTTGTTTAAACCGATCCGCGTATACACGCACTTTTCACGAACTGAACCTGCGTATAGATCTATAAAAGATAAACTTTGCACAACAGACTAGATCTATGAACTTACCTAGATTTCTTCAAGTTCTTCAATAGATTTGTTCCAGGTCTTCATTACTTCTTTTCAGATCATCCTAGAGATTCATCTTTTCAGATCTAGAGGTCTTGAACCTTCATCATGTTCATAGGTGCATCATAGATTCAGATCTATCAATTAAGAACAGAGTTCAACCATACAGATTAACTTCAGAGTGAAGTATTCATTAAAGCCCAGACACTTGCACCCCATTTGCATAATGAATTTCTTCTCCTTATATAGATTTAGCCTTTGTCAATACCACGAGCCAAAACCACATCACCTCCGATGGTATTCCTGGACGGGATCAAATAGACAATCCAGCTCCAATACAATGGGTCAATACCATGGTAGTAACCCCTGGTTTTACACTTTTAGAGCGCAATTGAGCATACGTGACTTGGCACGTACTTTTCCGCGTGCATACGCTACTTCTCCTAGACAAACCGGCATATGCCTTGTGACACACACTTTTCATCATTGGTCTAGCACATACTGGAATTCCTTTCACCATTACATCTGAGCTGCTCTGTAGACACATCAGATTTACATCATTAACTAGTCCATCAAGTCAAGAACAACTTCATCAAGTTGGTTGTCATCGTCTTCATCAAGTGGGTTGCCATCAAGGACAACACTTTGCATCATATTGCCAACAGCTCAGGGTTTTTTGTTTTTGTTGTTTTCAATAATATTGAAGACAAGAAGGTCATTTGTGAATCTAGGTCATGGTTCTGAGGTAGTGTTAGGGACTTTATGTAGCCTTGCTCTCACACATTTGATCTGGGAATGGCAACAATCTCCATAGCTCCAGTTTGGGTATGACTTCTGAACTTACCCTTGCATATTTGGAATCTCCAATCCTTATCCTCTATTGGGAATGCTCTTCGAAAGTTTTATTATTGCAACCCAAATATAGGAAATTATTATAAAACTACTTATGCTCGAATTTATGTTGAGATGGACGTCAATAAGGGTTTTCCTGCTAAGATCAATTTTTTGCCCCCAAATTATGTCTAGGTCCAAAAGATCAACTACGAAAATGTTTCATTTCGGTGTAAACCATGCTATGAAACAAGGCACGTAATTAAAAACCACCTTGGAGCGTCAGAGCAACAAAGATTAGAAAAGGTACCAAAGGTCTAAATGGTGGTAAAGAGCTCAAGGTGATCATTGTACAATATACAAAGAGGAAGAGCTCAAGATAAGATAGAACCAAAAGATAAACCAGATGTTGATACTGCCAAAAAAAAGGCATTAGAGGAAACAAAAACCAATTAGGAAAAAACACACGCCAATGACAATTCTCCACACTCACTGAAAGTGGAAAAGTGGCAAACCCTCATGGAAAATGGATCCCCTTCGAAAACCACAAGGAATAATGTTGGAAAGAAAACTCGGGAAAATTAGGCAAATGAGGAAGGCTTCGAGAACAACTATGCATACTTGCAGAAGAATGGCCCGTGAGAATTTGCACAAAACACAGGTTCGACTCAAGTTGAGAAGAAAGAAAAAAATACTTCACCAAGAAAAAACAAGTCAAACCAGATAAAAAAAAGAAAGAGTGAAAATGGAATGTAAATGGAATTTTAGTGACAGTGGGAACTCACTTAAGGTTTTGTATTGAGCCTTTGTGCTCAGTCTCAAACTTACAAGAAATATTGGAATATGTAAAGATTTTGGCCTTATAATCTAGATTTTTGTAATAATACAAATCTCTATTCATTTTATTAAAATAAAATAAAAAACTTTATAATAACCTTGAGATCAATTGGTGAGTTTATTGACACTCTTAAGTTCTATAGTTGAGTCTATAGAAAGTGAACCTTACACTATTCATAACACAAATTTTATAACTATTATAAAAAAAATTGATGTGAATAACTTTGACTATTGTTTACCAGACAAGTAGTTGTTTTTGGAGTATTTTTATTTCATAAACTTTGAGCCATAACACTGACAGCGAGCTTTAGTTCCAGTCCATCGGCCCATAATTAAATCAAGGCAGGAAATACCCACCACAAAATGATGTACTACTTTAATCGGTGGGCATTTATGGGCTGATCACACTGGGAAATAAGGCTGGCCTAACACTGAGTCGCGCAATACAAAAGCCATATGCTGCCAAATTTTATGCTTATACTGTACATTTATTCCTTCATCGGAAGCATGATGCCTTATGGTGCTTCTTTATTGATTTTACTATGCTGGTAGGCAACTGTTAATCCTGGTAGGCAACTGTTAATCCTGTTACTATGTACGATGCTGGTAGGCAATTGTTAATCCTGATGTTCAACCCTCGACCAATCTTTATGCTCAACCATTGACCTTTGAGCCCTGAGATTGACAAGTGCAATATCTCAGTAACTTTCCCTAAATGTACGCCGGTGGCCAACTGCCAACATTGATATCCCATTTGCTATACTAAAAGCCCACCGACCCTATGATGCAGCATTATTATTCTTTAACAGTTCTGTAATGAATGTTTTATTTAATTTTCAACAAAGCCATAACCAGCTCATCTCGAACTTAAATACACAGGTGCATGCGTTGGTTTTAAAAAATATTGGCAGCATTGTCCAAAAGCCTGATCCTCTCCATCACCATGGAATTGGCTGCAACTATACTCACCATTACTGTTTTTCTTTTTACTATTATTGTTGGGGGTAAGCTTGCTTTGGAAGCCTTCACCATGTTTGAAAACGCTGCGGGGGTGTTGGAATTTTCAGAATTCCAAAATAATAAAACTGCCTCTTCTAACACAGAGAAAATATTAAAAATTTGCACTCACAGTAACAGAATTTTCTCATAAAAAAAATTCTATTAAAAAAAACTTGTTACAATTCTTCTTCCTCACTCAGAGGGATTACAACTGTTGCTGGACTGCTTCTAAGCACAGTTCCGAATCAACAAAAAAAACTTCTCTGTTTCATACAGAAAATAAACTCTGCTGTGAATTTCAAATTCACTGTCTCTGTCTATTAAAAATAAACAGCTCTCTGTTTTTTACAAAAATATACTCTGCTGTGTATATTTTTAATTCTGCTCTCACTGTGTTTTTAACAATTGCACTGTTGTGCATTCAACAACAACTCTGTCTATATAAAAAAATTACACTACGTCTCTGTTCTATTATATAGACAAAATATCTAAATTCAATTAATGTGATTTGTTGACAAAAATCACAAAATTCTACCGCTTGAAAAATATCATTAATGGTGCCTTAAATTTCTGTCAGCACCGCATAAAAAAAATTTATGCCAAATTTGAATCGTGGCAGAATTTGAATTTCCCGCGGCGGTGGTGGTTTGGTAGCGGACTGGCGGCGCGCTGTACACATGTGGCGGAGCCACCACAGCCTTGGTGGTTGCGGGGGGTATGGTTTTGGCCGTACCCATCGGATGGGTGACCCCCCGCACTAAATCTCAACCGCACATCTTGGGTCAACGCCCATCCAACCAGTCAACTGCGGGGGGTAGCAAATTGTTAACGGTCGAGCAGGTCGACCCCCCGCAAACCGTCAATCTTCCTCAACGTGCTGTCGCGTTAATCCTCTCCGCCATCAACCTTGCTGTTCGTCCAACCTGCGCGCTGTGCTGATTTGTTTCCGCCTGCAACCCGATCGCCATGCTGTCTGCTGCTTTGATCGAGCGAGTGGAAATTAAATTCCAACACTCCCCCTTAATTTCCACTGCTGGGTTTTCTTGCATACCCAAGCATTTTCTGAAGTGTTCAAAGCTTTTCTGCGCTAGTGGCTTTGTGAGGATATCTGCAAATTGATCCTCCATTCTACAATGCTGCAAAACGATTTCTCCATTGGTAACCAATTCACGTATGAAGTGAAATTTGGTATCAATGTGTTTAGTCCTCTTATGAAAAACAGAATTCTTAGACAATGCAATAGCTGAGCTATTGTCACAAAATATCACTGTCCCTTTTACCTGTTCTTGACATAAGCTTCTCAACATTTTCCGCATCCAAACTGCTTGACACGCTGCTGCTGTAGCTGCCACATACTCTGCTTCTGCCGTAGACAACGCTACAATGGGTTGTTTCTTAGAAGCCCATGAAATGGCTCCTGAAGCCATGTGAAAAACATAACCGGAAGTGCTCTTCCGATCATCAACACTTCCAGCCCAATCACTGTCCGTGTATCCAACTAAATCTGAATGTTCTGAAGTAGTATAAAAAATACCAAAATTTTTAGTACCTTTAACATACCTCAAAATCCTTTTTGCTGCTTGCCAATGTGCATCCTTTGGCTTTTCCATGAACCTGGAAATCAAACTAACAGCATGCATTATGTCCGGCCTAGTTGCAGTCAAATACATAAGGCTGCCAACTATGCTCTTGTATAAACTAGGATCAAAATCCTTACTGCTGTCCTCTCTGCTGAGCTTTAAACCCATCACTGTGGGAGTGATTGCTGCTTTGCTTTCCTGCATGTTAAATCTTTCAAGTACCTCATTAACATACTTTTCCTGTGAGATGAAAATACCATTTTCATCTTGTTCTACTTCTATTCCCAAGAAGTATTTCAACAAACCCATATCAGTCATTTCAAATTCTTCCTTCATGACTGTTTTGAAATGTTCAATAAGGCAATCATCATTACCTGTAAAGATAACATCATCAACATATAAGACTACAATCAAAATTTTACCGTCTTGTTCTTTGATGTAGAGGGTGGGTTCTCCCTCACACTTCTCAAAACAATTTTCTAGTAGATATGAATCTATCCTACTGTACCACGCTCTTGGCGCTTGCTTCAGCCCATAAAGAGCTTTCTTCAACTTGCATACTTTGTGCTCTTGGCCTTTCTTCTCATAGCCGAGAGGTTGATCAATGTAAACCTCTTCCATTAACACTCCATTCAGGAATGCTGATTTTACGTCCATTTGGTAAAATTTCCATTTGTTTTGTGCTGCTATAGACAACACTGCTCTCACGGTTTCCATTCTTGCAACCGGTGCGAAAGTCTCCTCATAATCTATGCCATGCTTCTGCTTATACCCTTTGACGACAAGCCTTGCCTTGTGTCTCTCTATCTTGCCTTCAGCATTACTCTTGGTCTTGTAGACCCATTTAACACCAATGACATCTTTACCTTTTGGGAGTTCAACCAAATCCCAAGTTTTGTTCCTCTCTATGGCATTAAGTTCCTCATCCATAGCTTCTATCCATTTCCTATCCTTGATGGCTTCTTCGAAATGAACAGGATCATCAACATGACAATATAAAGCAAACAAAGAATTGATACCTTCATTTGTTATATCTTGTTCATAAATCTCTTTCAAACTTCTAAATTTCTTACCTCTTTCAGTAGGTGTACAAGTACTTGAAGAAGCACTTGAATTTCCTCCTTGCGGTGTGCTTGGAGAAGCACTTTCATTTCTCCTCAAAGGTGTGCTTTGCGGTGTTGGTGTTGCTGTTTGGGGATGTATTTCAGCCACCTCATCATCATTCTCATCATGAGATAAACAGTGTTTAACATTCACTGTTTTCTCTATGCTTCCATCCCAAGCTTCCTCTTCAATGAACTGAACATCTCTGCTCACAAGAAACTTCTTGGTGGATGGGTTATATAACCTGTATGCCTTGGATTCCTCACTGTATCCAATGAAAATACACTTCTCCCCCTTGCTGTCCAACTTCTTTCTTAGCTGATCCGGAATGTGTGCATAAGCCACACATCCGAAAACCTTCATGTGTGTGACACTTTGCCTTGTGCCACTCCATGCCTCTTCCGGCACTTTGTTCATGATTGCTTTTGTAGGACACCTGTTCAAGATGTAAGCTGCACAATGTACAGCTTCAGCCCAATAATCATTAGGCAAATGCTTTGCCTTTAACATACTCCTCGCCATGTCCATTATGGTTCGGTTTTTCCTTTCGGCCACTCCATTTTGCTGCGGAGTATATCTAGTTGTAAACTGTTTATGAATACCATTTTCTCTACAAAACCGTAGAAAATATTTAGATATATACTCACCTCCTCTATCAGTCCTTAAGACTTTGATATGCAGCCCACTCTGGTTCTCAACAAGTGCTTTGAAATTGCAAATTTTTTCAAACACTTCACTTTTGTTTTTCAAAAAGTAAACCCAAGTTTTTCTTGTAAAATCATCTATGAATGTTAACACATAGTGGCTGCTTGCAAGTGATGGAGTTTGCATCGGTCCACATACATCTGAGTGGACAATCTCTAAGGGTGCTTTTGCCCTTATGCTTTTCCCGGAAGGAAAACTTTCTCTGTGTTGTTTCCCAAGAATACAACCTTCTCAAAGGCTGTCCGGTTTCTCTATCAACGGTAAACCACTTACCATTCCTTTTCTGTTCAACAAATTAAGACCTCCAAAGTTGAGATGACCAAATCTCAAGTGCCATAACCAATTATCATCTTTTGGTTCGCTTTGGTAAGTCTCTTGTGCAACTGCTGCTTTCTCTTCACCATTTTTCAAGTCTGCTCTCATTCTGAGAGGGAACATCCTGTTCCTTGTCATCTTCACTTCAGCAATACATGCTTTGCTGGGTGGTTTATCCATGATGGTACAAACATCATTATCAAAGAAAACATTATATCCCTTATGAACAAGTTGTCCAATACTTAAGAGATTACACTTCATTCCTGGAACATAATAAACATCTGCTATGGTTTTCTTTGCTCCTAATCTTGTTAGAACATTTACATCTCCTTTTCCCATAACAGATACTTTGCTATCAGTTCCTAGTGTGACTTGTGACTGCACACTTTCATCTAACATAGAAAACATTGCTAAGTTTCCTGTCATATGGTTACTACAACCTGAGTCTAGAAACCATAAGTCATCACTCTTTTCTTCAGCCATATTACAAGCTAAAAACAAATTGCTTTGACTATTGTTTTCTTTTGTGAAATTTGCACTAGTTCCACTTCTCATATCTTGTTTCTTCTTTCTACATTCATTAGCATAATGACCATATTTCTTACAATTGTAACATTGAACATTGGATTTATCATACCTTTGTCCTTGATCATTCTGCTGTCCACTTTGCTGGCTGCCTTGGCCTTGATGCTGATTTGGATTGCTGCCCCTTCCTTGAGCATTTGATGGACTGTTCCTTCCACCTCTATTCTGGCTTCTGCCTCTTCCTCTTCCTTTGCCTTGCCCTCTTCCTCTTCCGAAAGACATCTGGGCCTTAAAGGCTTGCTCAAGAGATGAGTTTTCACTCCTACTCAATCTATGTTCATGGGTAATCAGTGATGCATGTAATTCATCCACTGAAAACTTTGTGAGATCTCTTGTCTCTTCTATGGTGGTGACAATTACATCGAATCTTGAGGGTAAACTTCTCAAGAGTTTTTCCACAATCCTCTTGTCCTCAAGAGTCTCTCCATGATATCTGATTTGTGTGACCATTCCAATCACATGAGTGAAGAATGAGTCAATGTTATCTGACTCCTTCATACAGAGAGTCTCAAAGTCTCTCCTCAGCAACTGAAGTTTTGCTGTCTTCACTTTCTCCATTCCCTGATAAGCTGTCTTGAGAGTTTCCCATGCTTCACTGGATTTCTTGGCTGCTGCTATCCTTGGAAACACACTCTCATGCACTGCTTGATACAAGAAGAAAAGAGCCTTGGCAATTTCTCTTCTTATTGTTCTTCAACTGTTCTCTCCCTGCTTGATTTAACATAAAAAACTCTGCATCATCTTTTGGCTCTTCAAAGCCATCCTCAATTAATTCCCATAACTCTTGGGAGACAAATAAAGCCCTCATAGTTATTGACCAGTAGTCATAATTCTTTCCATTGAATTGTGGGAGATGGACACTTCCCAAACTCATACCTGTGCTGCCTCCATCCATTCTGCACTCTAACTATGATAAAAAACACTTGACTGTGTGTTTTAATTTACTAACTATACTGCAACAGTAACATAGAATTATATAGAGAAATACCTTCGAATTCTTCTTGTCTGAACCTTCACTCTGCTGGAGAGGCTGCTGCAAAAACGAACTATGTTCCTTCAACGTATTTGATCTTCAAATAGCCTGGATTGGCTCCGATACCATGTTGGAATTTTCAGAATTCCAAAATAATAAAACTGCCTCTTCTAACACAGAGAAAATATTAAAAATTTGCACTCACAGTAACAGAATTTTCTCATAAAAAAAATTCTATTAAAAAAAACTTGTTACAATTCTTCTTCCTCACTCAGAGGGATTACAACTGTTGCTGGACTGCTTCTAAGCACAGTTCCGAATCAACAAAAAAAACTTCTCTGTTTCATACAGAAAATAAACTCTGCTGTGAATTTCAAATTCACTGTCTCTGTCTATTAAAAATAAACAGCTCTCTGTTTTTTACAAAAATATACTCTGCTGTGTATATTTTTAATTCTGCTCTCACTGTGTTTTTAACAATTGCACTGTTGTGCATTCAACAACAACTCTGTCTATATAAAAAAATTACACTACGTCTCTGTTCTATTATATAGACAAAATATCTAAATTCAATTAATGTGATTTGTTGACAAAAATCACAAAATTTTCACGTTGAAAAATATCATTAATGATGTCAAATTTCACAAGACCGTATAAAAAATTTATGCCAAATTTGAATCGTGGCAGAATTTGAATTTCCCGCGGCGGTGGTGGTTTGGTAGCGGACTGGCGGCGCGCTGTACACATGCGGCGGAGCCACCACAGCCTTGGTGGTTGCGGGGGGTATGGTTTTGGCCGTACCCATCGGATGGGTGACCCCCCGCACTAAATCTCAACCGCACATCTTGGGTCAACGCCCATCCAACCAGTCAACTGCGGGGGGTAGCAAATTGTTAACGGTCGAGCAGGTCGACCCCCCGCAAACCGTCGATCTTCCTCAACGTGCTGTCGCGTTAATCCTCTCCGCCATCAACCTTGCTGTTCGTCCAACCTGCGCGCTGTGCTGATTTGTTGCCGCCTGCAACCCGATCGCCATGCTGTCTGCTGCTTTGATCGAGCGAGTGGAAATTAAATTCCAACAGGGGGAAGCATGTTCTAATAACAGGAGGGTTCAGTGGTATTGGCCTTGCTATTGCCAAAGAGGCTCTATCTCAACGAGCTTTCGTTACTCTGATAGCCAGAAGCTCTGCCAAACTTAAGAAGGCCATAGACAAGTTGGTCCATAATAAAACTATCAGTGCTGATAGAATATTCACAAAGGTACATGGATATGTTTTTCTCATTATCTTCACCTTTAGGTCAATATATTTGGAATCTACAATCCAATCCAGTTAAGTTCAGCTTTTTAAGTTATAATTTTTTTTTGCAGATAGCTATGTTTTTCTATTATTTTCTATTACTAAAGTAGAGTTAGTTGAATATCTTTAAAATCTAGTTAGTTGAATATTTTTAAAATAACGCTATATAAGTACATGATCATCATTACATTCTCTGCTGTAAAGACAGCAAGAAAAACGACATTCCCAAATACAATAAAAAATCCTCCAGATGAAAAGATATTCAACATACATGGCAAGCAGAAATACGGGTGGAAAATCCAGACCCAAACTATTCTTCAGAGCATCCTGTATCATTAATGTACATGCATAAATAATACATAAGCAGCAAAGTCATGGCAAAGAGGACAAAAGGAGGATGCGTAGAACAGAAAAACATTCAAAAAAATGATCGAAAAGCAGCAACCATGATACATATGAGACAATCCCACATGTACAGTCACCAGCATCAGGCTCGCTTGAAAACCCGGAGATCACGAGCAGAGATGATAAAAAGGCAATATACATATGTGCATACAAGGCTGTGAAAACTGGAAAGCAGGCTCGCTTGATAGATGATCAGCTACCAAAATCCGCACGAACAGAGAAAGGTAGCAGGCGTGATTGAGATGTAGTCGCTTGATACATAAAGTACCTCCCATGTCCCGCTCGCTTGATGAAACACAATCCGTATAGAAAAAAACAACCGGGCCATCGAGCATACCAAACAAAACAGTAACAGCAAGGTACATTGACTTGGATCATTGACCATGCTCAATAATGACCACCTCGCAATTCAACAGGCTCGCTTGTGTAGAGATATGTAGATGTACATCTGTCAAAGTAGATTCGGAGCATCCAGCCATGAACCATGGCCAACATACCAAAAGGAACTGTATAGACGGAGAATTGCAGAATGAAGAAAATATAGCCGATAAACTATAAGCATAAAACATAATGAAAAAGGAAAACATTAAGATAAGATAACAAGAATCAGCAACCGGATGTATGTGTCATGGGATTGGTAGCGTCGAAGTCCTGATCTGTACTCCATCTTTGTACTGAAGAAAATACATCTGTCCAAAATTTGCAGATACCTTTTTTTAAAGACCATTCGCTCTAGTATTATTCTCTCTATAAATATTATTCTCTCTATAAATATGACTTATAGGAGGATTTTTTAAGTTCTGCCCCATGCGAAGAGTCCTCTGCATCCATCCCGGCAGGGTCCCTATAGTGAGAACATGTCTGCCGTATATCCAATCAATAACCACCTTAGAGTCACCATAGAAGTTTGGATTCTGTATTTGGAGATTTGATGCAACCAGAAGGCTACCCCAAAGCACCATGATTTCTGCCTTATTATTTGTACCAGGACCCCATTCCAATATATATGAATTCTCTCTCGTTAGGACATTTTAATCCATACACCACAACCCATGATACCTGCCTCAAATGCCCCATCAAAATAAATAGCAGGGAGATGAATCTCATGGGGTCTACAATCCAATCAAGTTCAGCTTTTCATTTTATTTTTTTTTAGACAGTAGATGTGGAGACCTATTGATGTGGTTGTTTGCAATGCTAGGTGGGCGAAAGTTGGATTTATAGATGAAATTCCCATTAAAGATTTGCATGAGACCATTAACACAAATTTATCAGGCATGGTAAACACTCTGCATGTTGCTCTTCGCTTGATGAAGCATCGCACAGTCCAAGTCCAAACCCATGCCCGACCTCCCATGTCTGTTTTTCTCGTCAATTCTTTGGCTGGTCTGGTATGATTCATCAAATTGTTTTTTCGGTTGCAGAGGGTTTTCATTTTTTGTGATTAGGGTTTCAGAGTAAAGTTGATTTCCTATTAGATTAACTCTAGGTTCTTGTGGCAATGGTTTCACCAATGTATGTGTTTTGCAGTACTGGCAATATGGGAACCCTGTTTATACTGCAACCAAACATGGCGTGAAAGGGCTTGCGGAGGCTCTTGGACTGGAGTTGATGCCTTATAACATCGGAGTGAGTGTTGCTTTCCCGGGATATGTGGAGACACCAATGCTGGATGACTGTAAGCAATCTACACCTCATAGGCCACTATGCATTTACATAGAAATTTCATTTGCTATTAACCTCACATATTTGGTTCCTTCAAAAACCCTTAAAACTAAAATTCCCAAAAGGCTTAAACTAATTAAGTTCTATAGAAATAGAGAAAGTAAAGGGGTTTTGCTATTCCATTATTAGTGATTTTCTTAAAAAGGGTTTAGAATTAGAGGGTAATTAAAGAATAAAGTTGATGATATAAAGGCTGAATTTCACATCATCATTCTATCATAATTACCTATGGATTTTATTTTATTAATTAAAAATAATTTTTTATCATTATTTTATTAATTAAAATTAAAATAAATTATTCATAATTATCTATATCAAATTTTACATACATATTTTATATGAGATCTTTATGAACTTGTGAAAAATACATTTTTTAATCTATAATAATTTTATTCAAATATATAATTTATGTAAATTTTTATGTCAATTATTTTATATAATATTATAATTAAATTTTAAAAACCAAATTTAAATTATCTTTTTCCTTTATAAAATTGAATTTTATAAATAAAGTTTATAAACGGAAACTCTTAAATATTTGAAAAGAATTCATATTATTTATTTACCTCACTAACTCTCCAAATCAATTTATTAAAATTCATTTTAATATGAAAAAATGCACTTCCTTACTTAAAACTTTTCTATTTTAAGTATTAAAAAAACCACTTTGTTTATTATTATATATAAAACCTTTATTTTACTCATCAAATCAATTTATTAAAATTTATTTTAATATGAAAAAATCCACTTTCTTACATAAAATCTCTCTATTTTAACTATTATAAAAAAACACTTGTTTACTATTATATATAAAACCTTTATTTTACTCACCAAATAAATTTATTAAAATTTATCTTAATATGGAAAAATGCACTTTCTTACATAAAACCTCTCTATTTTAACTATTAAAAAAACCACTTTGTTTACTATTATATATAAAACCATTATTTTTTATTTTTTAATGCACTTTGTTAATTAAAAACCATTTTGTTTACTATTATATATAAAACTTCTATTTTAATTTTTTTAATGCACTTTGTTAATTAGCTTACTTTAGAGTGTCATTTTGCCTTATTAAGTTCAAGTTTGTTTAAAACAAAGTGACAAGTTTACTTCCAAAAAGATTACCAATCATCCTACAATGTGAGTAAAATAGAAATGAAAATTTTCTTAAAATATAGATGAAAAACTCTAAGTTATTTTTTTTAATTATTTAAATAAAATAAAATTTTCATGTGAATTAGAAATATTTATAAATAATAAATTTTACATTTAGAAAAATAAAATTTAATTTTTAAAATAAAAATATTTATAAAAAAATTTCATATTTAGTTAATGAAATATGGTTAAGGAGATTGAATTTTGGGTCACTTGAATTAAATTATAAGGAATATTAATGGTAATGTAAAATATTACCATTAATATTTTACAAATTATTTATAAATTTAAATAAAAACAATATTATATAATAAAATTATACATTTTGTAAATATAATAAAATAAAATAAAATAAAAATTAATATTATTTTAAAACTATAATATTAAAATGTATTAAAAATAACAATTTTTTATCTTAATTTCAAAGGAATAATTATATATACCTTTAAAACATTGAACGAGTGATAAAATTTTTAATTGAAAAAAAAAATTAAAAAGTTACAAAACTATTTTAATATTTGCTACCATAAGTAAATAAGGCTCGTGGCTATGGCTATAGAACACCTTATTTCGTAGTTATAGAACACCTTAGTTTGAAATAACAAAGTTTATATAAACATTTAATCATTTCTTATAACTATGTTGGATACGAAATTCTAACAAGTTTTAACATCATATAAATTATTTTAAAGTATTTTTATTTCTTTGGCTAGCTAACAATGTTTTATATAAAGTACCATGTAAAAAAATAATTCAATATGTAAAAAATCATTATTTCAAAACAAATTCAAACTTGTATATAGCTAAGCCACGCCAAGTACTAAATGACTTCTCACACACTAAAAATTAATCAATAAATTAACAAACCTGTATCCCATATATCAAAAATTATTATACCAAGATGATCAAAATTACCTTAAACTTGTACCTAGTCAAACCACACCAAATACTATATAACCTCTCACACATTATAAATTAATCATTAACCTGACAAATCTGAACCATCTTCACCAATAAACCAATAGTCAATTAACTTTTTCATCTTCACCAATACACCAATAGTCAATTAACTTTTTCATTTCATCTTCACCAATAGTCAATTAACTTTTTCAGTGTATCACTATCTAAACAACATTCCCATTCACTTATTTTTCTTTTATAAACCAAATGTATCTTAACTCTAATTTTAATGTATCTTAACTCTAATTTTACTTAAAAGTTCAACTATACATGAATTTGATTCTCCATTCCATACCATATATATTGAGAGACACTGAAACAAAGCTATGACATAGGAGTACACACCATATCCATATATCTGTATTTTTTTTGAAATCTTTAATCTCAAATTATACATGGCAGGTGGTATAGAGACTCATCCAGAGATATTTAATATGTCAAAGTTAATTGGACTGTACAACCGCAGCCAAGCCGAGACATCGGAAAACGTTGTAGAGTATATATTGGAAGCAGCAAATAATGGAACCTTTTTGGTTACATCTCAGATTGTTGGCCTTATGCTATCAACATTGTCACGTGGATTTATACCTGTTGATTCAGTTGGGAGGGCTTTCATAGAACTGATTTTGTATATACCTTTCAGGATTTTTAGCTGTCTGGCTGCCATTTACTTTGAAGTTGCTCGACATGCCCTCAAATAAAGAACTCTGCTACCTTACCCAAACTTGTTTGACTTAATAAAGGGATCTGCTACCTTAACCAAAGTTGTTTGACTTTATGGTAAGTTAATGTAATGGCATGAGTGTTAGAAATATGTTGGAATTTCTGATAATTCTAGAACAATATAGAGAGAATAATACTCTCCTTCTAACACAGAGAATAAATGACAGCGATTTGCAGAATAAAAATTTTCTTTCTATTTCATCAACAGAACTAAAACTATTACAAATTTCTTCCTATGTGGAGGGATTCACAAAACACTTGACTGCTACAAACGCAGTGCACTCAAAATTACTTCTATCGCTCTCTCAAAAAACAAAATGCACAAAACAGTGCTATGTTGGTCTCACTGTGTTTTCTCTGCCTGCGAGCTATTTCTCAAATACACAGCGATACAAAAAAATACAATCATTATCACAATACTACAGGCCTTTCACTTTTATATGGCGTGACTGAAATAAAAACATAAAACAAATTACAAAGAAATACATTGCCAAACATAAAAACTTAACATAAGCGCGACGTATGAGTGGGGACCACTTCGCAGTCGGTAATAGACAATACAACTATGCGCTTAAAACAAAAACACTTGTTAATTCTGTTGCTGCGATTTGCGATTGCAATTGTGATCGCATCACATCGCGATTCTGTACATCAACAAGACACTGTAAGTAAAACTTGTGATTCCGATTGGCATTGAAGTGGTGGGGACCACTATCACGTGTCTCATTCAAAACTTAATGAACTTTTTCATTTAAACACATTTTCTTCAATTTCGGTTATTGAGGACTTAAAAGCCCGAAATGACTGTCTTAAATAAAACTTTGTTCTTACGTGATTTTAACCACGAAAGTCTTCATTCTCTGCAAAAACGGCTACGCCCATCAAACATTAACTTCATCTCTGCAAACTCAGTTGTGGCCATAAACAATTAAATTCATCCTTACGATTTTCTCATTCTTCTTTGAATGCGCGGTACTATACACGCAACCTCTTCTGTTGCCCCTATACTCTATTTCTTCCTGCTCGGGGCATGCAGGTGACTTTAATATTTCAACACTCCCCCTTAAAGTCATCTATTGTGTTATCAGTCATACCCAAGTATTTTCTTAAAAATTCAAAGGTCTTCTGCCCTAATGGCTTTGTCAAAATATCTGCAAATTGCTTCTCTGTTCTACAATGCTGTAAAACAATTTCTCCATTGCTCACTAATTCTCTGATGTAGTGATACTTGGCATCAATGTTTTGCGTTCACTTGTGAAACACTGAATTATTTGACAATGCAATAGCTGAGCTATTGTCACAATAAATCATTGTCCCTTTTACCTGTTCTTGGCATAAACTTCTCAACATTCTTCTCATCCAAATTGCTTGACATGCTGCTGCTGTAGCTGCCACATATTCTGCCTCTGCTATAGATAATGCTACAATCGGTTGTTTCTTAGAAGCCCATGAAATGGCTCCTGAACCCATGTGAAAAACATAACCGGAAGTGCTCTTCCGATCATCTACACTTCCAGCCCAATCATTGTCAGTGTATCCAACTAAATCTGAACATTTTGAAGCAGTATATAAAATACCAAACCTTTTAGTTCGTTTGACATACCTCAGAATTCTTTTTGTTGCCTGCCAATGTGCTTCCTTTGACTTTTCCATGAATCTGGAAATCGAACTAACATCATGCATAATATCTGGCCTAGTTGCAGTTAAATACATGAGGCTGCCAACTATGCTTTTATACAAACTTGGATCAAAATCCTTGCTGTTATCATTTTTACTCAACTTCAATCCCATTACTGTGGGAGTAATTGCAGCTTTGCACTCCTGCATATTAAATCTTTCTAAAACTTGATTCACATACTTTTCTTGAGCTATAAAAATCCCTTTTTCACTTTTCTCTACTTCTGTTCCTAAGAAGTATCTCAGCAAACCCATGTCAGTCATTTCAAATTCTTCTTTCATGATTGTTTTAAATTTTTCAACAAGGTAATCATCATTACCTATAAATATTAGATCATCAACATATAACACAACAATGAGCATTTTACCATCCTTTTCATTGATGTACAATGTGGGTTCTCCATCACATTTCTCAAACCCATTTTCTAGTAGATAGGAATCTATCCTACTGTACCATGCTCTTGATGCTTGCTTCAGCCCATAAAGAGCTTTCTTTAACTTGCACACTTTGTGTTCTTGGCCTTTCTTCTCATAGCCGAGAGGTTGTTCAACATATACCTCTTCCATTAAACCTCCATTTAAAAATGCGGATTTTACATCCATCTGATATACTTTCCATTTGTTTTGTACTGCTATGGACAGCATTGCTCTCACTGTCTCCATTCTTGCAACTGGTGCAAAAGTTTCCTCATAGTCTCTTCCATGTTGCTGCTTATATCCCTTGACAACAAGTCTAGCCTTGTGTCTTTCTATCTTACCTGCAACATTACTCTTGGTCTTATAGACGCATTTTACTCCAATGACTTCTTTACCTTTTGGGAGATCAAACAACTCCCATGTTTTGTTCTTCTCTATGGCATTAATTTCTTCATCCATAGCTTCTATCCATTTTCTATCTTTTATTGCATCTTCAAAATGAATAGGATCATCAACTTGACAATATAAAGCAAACAAAGAATTGATACCTTCATTTGCTGCCTCTTGTGCATAAATGTCATTCAAATTTCTGAACTTCTTACCTCTTTCATTAGGTGTACAAATATTTGAAGAAGCACTTGAATTTCCTCCATGTGGTGCGCTTGGAGAAGCACTCCCATTTCTTCTCAAGGGTGTTCTCGTTGCTGCTTGAGGTGTCCCTTGCCATCCTTGTGTTGGTGGAGGTTGTGCTACCGATGAGGTGTTATTTTCAATCACATCTTCATCATCTTCATCATGAGATAAACAACTTTTAACATTAACTGTTTTCTCAATACTTCCATCCCATGCTTCCTCTTCAATAAATTGTACATCTCTGCTTATCACAAACTTCTTTGAGGATGGGTTATACAATTTGTATCCTTTGATATCTTCACAATATCCAAGGAAGATGTACTTCTCCCCCTTACTATCCAACTTCTTCCTCAACTTGTCTGGAATGTGTGAATATGCCACACATCCAAAAACTCTCATGTGGGTGACTCCCTATTTTCTGCCACTCCACGCTTCTTCTGGAACTCTGTTCATTACAGCTTTTGTAGGGCATCTATTTAAAATATACACAGCACAGTTTGTTGCTTCTGCACAGTACTCATTTGGCAGGTGTTTTGCTTTCAACATACTTCTCACCATTTCCATTATGGTTCGATTCTTTCTTTCAGCAACCCCATTCTGTTGCGGTGTGTACCTTGTGGTAAACTGCTTGTGTATGCCATCCTCTCTGTAGAAACATAGAAATTCCTTTGATATATATTCTTCTCCTCTATCAGTTCTGAGGACTTTTATATGTAGCTCGCTCTATTTCTCTACAAGAGATTTAAAATGGAAAATTTTCTGAAAGACTTCACTCTTATATTTCAAGAAATAAACCCACAAATTCCTTATGAAATCATCTATGAAGGTAACATGTAATTTATGCCTGAAACTGATGTTGTTTGCATCGGCCCACATAAATCTGAGTGAATGATTTCTAAGGGTGCTTTCACCCTTATGCTTTTCCATGATGGAAAATTTTGTCTGTGTTGCTTTCCCAAGATACAGCCTTCACATAGGCTATTAGGCTTCTCAATCAATGGTAAAACTGTTGAATCTTTAATTAAACTGAGAGGGGGGGGGGTGAATCAGTTTAATACATACATAAGCCTTTCCTAATTTTCACTAAAATTATTTACAGCGTAATATGTGAACAGTCTTATTTGCAGCCAATATTAATTTATTGCGACACCATACTTATGTTGAAAGCAGCAAGCAATTAAGCAGATTGAAATAATCACATCAACACATAAGAAGCACACATAGAGACAGCAGATGTAAGTGGAAACCCATAAAGGGAGAAAACCACATCTTATTATTGTTGTGATGCAAAGGCAAGCTCCAACTCCCTCTCACCATTGTTTTCTGTAGGCACCAACCTACAGGAGGCTCTATCCTCAATTCTGCAAGCTACAACTTGCAAGGAAGCACCAACTCCCTTCAATTTTCTGCAGGCACCAACCTACAGGAGGCTCCAACCTCAGTCAGCTACAACTAAAAGCTATCAAGCTGCAACTTGATAGGGAAGCTCCAACTTCCTCAATTTCTCAAACTGAATGTTTGTTGATTTACCTTAGATATCAGCTCTATTCTGTAGCTTCTCTTTCTGTTCTTCTTCTCTTAATCTTCTCTTCTTTATTCTTCTATATTCTGCATTCTCTATATATATGCTCTCTCCCTTACTCTCTAAGTCTCTCTAACCTTCTCTCTGCATATCAAGATGATATTATTTATAGATTTCCTCACATGACTGTTTGTATTCTACTTGGAATTCAAAATGGACAGTCATGTCTCTTTGCCTTCTGCCTTCTCACACCTTTTATTTTCTTATTCAGGAAATATAACTGTAGGTATCAATTTAACATTACAGTGGGAATTTGTTCTCTCTCGGAGACTTGCCAATGCATCACAAACAATAAAAACAATTAAAACATTTACATTCGAATTACAATGTGAATTCCAGCTCACTCTTTCACCCTCTTGGCTAGTTGCGCATTTGTCTTTTCTTTGATTGTGTCTATCTTTTCTGTGACTGTGTTTTACCAGCTGACTGTAAATCGAGCATTTTCCATTGCTTTTGTACTTAGCAAGTGTCTTGTTGATGTAGAAGTTCCGCAAGCGGAACGAACATATATCACAATCGTTGTATATTAATAATCGCCCTCCCGTTAAGCTGAGACATATACATACACCCCACGGACCACGCATGACGCGACACATCTTTAATACCACCGCAACAATGTTATATATATATATATATAACAGTGCCCTTTCATATATACATATAAGTAATTTCAACTCTCGGCATACATACAAACTTCCTTTTTAAATCAATTCTCAGCGTAATATAATGAAGATTTTTTTTAAACATATAAGAACTCCTTTTGGGCCCACTTGACACGCTTCCCGATGCAATGAGTCTGCTCCGATTGCAATTGATCGCAATCGCAACTTCAAATACTCTGATGCGATTGAGTCACTTATACCTTCTTTCGATTTCTCCGATTGCGATTGGGTTGTTCCGATGCGATCATGCCGGACTTCAAATATATATCATCCATCGTTTATATGCCCATCGGGTTGGGCTTCCAATCGCAATCGCAACTCTTATATTCTCCGATGCGATTGGCCACTGTTCATTGTATTTTTCCGATGCGATTGGGAAAGGACTTCAAACACGTTTGAATTATAATTCATACATCCATCGGGTCCGTAACTTCCAATCGCAATCGCAACTCTTTGTTGCATGTTCCGATGCTCTTATAATCTTCGATGTGATTAGGCCGGAATCCAAATATATATCAATCATCATTTATACGCCCATCGGGTCTGGGCTCTCAATCGGAATCGCAAGTCTTTGTTTATGTGATCCGCTGCCAACTTTTTCTCCAATGCGATTCATACGGGTCCCACCATATAAAACTTCGTTTGTTTAATAACAAGCGTTAAAGCCTTTGGTTCTTTTGATCTTACGGCAAAAGGTATAATACATATGCTATGGACCTTTATATATATATATATGACACATCATATGTATCTCACTGCACATATATATAAGCTTGCTTCCGCTTCGATCTTTAGTGAACCTTCCAGCGGGGGTAGCGATTCTCGGAATTTATGTGCCTTGCCGCTTGGTGTTAAGTGATTCTCGGAATTAGGTTTGTGTATATATATGTGTGTTTATATATATACTTTGCCACTGGAGTTAAGCGATTCCCGGAATAGTGTTTGTGTTATATTAAATGTATAACGCCAGTTGGAGTGTGCGATTCCCAGAATTTGGTTCTGCATTATATGCGTAACGCCCAGCTTGGGGTATGATTCTTAGAATTTTATAATTGCTCTGCCTCTGCCTCTGCCTCTGCTACTTATGTTGCTCTGCCTCTTCCTCTGCCTCTTTGTTGCCTCCATTGTTGTCTCTGCTTCAGTGCTGCCTCCTTTGCCTGAGCGCTGCCTCCTTTGCCATCAATGACAAAATTTCCAACAATCTCCCCCTTTGGCATTGATGGCAATCCACTTTTCTCTATTTGCCTTTTCTTTCTCCTGTTGCTTGCTCTTCCTGTTTGCCTGCTCTTCCTCCTGTTGTTTGTTCTTCCTCCCCCTTTGACATCAATGGCAAAGGGTTGCTTTTTGCATTTCCTTTCTCTGAGTTACGTTTAGGTCCTCTTCTGCTGAATTTGTACCCTGCTGCTCCAGAGTGATGTATAAAACTTGTTGAGAGAACACTTTGATATAGTGAGCGGATATATATAGTGAGCCGATATATATTATCGAACTTGAGTATACGTTTTTTTTCTGTCTGATATAGTGAGCCGATATATATTATCAAACAGAGATGATGCATGTAACGATTAAAAGGTCCTTGTTACTTCTGAATGCTGATAATACTGAGATTATGCTGATAATATTGATGATGCTGATAATACTGATAATGCTGATCATGTGGACTTGTTTTATGCTTATCTTGTTGGCTGTTCTCCCCCTGGAATGATATCTTCGTTTTGTTCTCCCCCTGAGACTGTACTTTCTCTTCATATTAGAGAATAGTATCTATAGATACTACCCCTAGTCTGTCACTCAAGTTTTTGAATGGTTCTCTGGCAAGTGGTTTAGTAAATATATCTGCTATCTGTTCTTTCGTTGGTACATAGTCCAGTTTAACTATCTTCTGAGCCATTTGTTCTCAGAGAAAATGATACTTGATTAATATATGTTTAGTTTTTGAATGAAGCACGGGATTTTTATATATACTTATAGCACTTGTATTATCACATTTTATTGAGATAGGTTCATTAATGCTTACCTTCATGTCTTGAAGATCCTGCTTCATCCACATGACTTGTGTACAATAGGCTTCTGCTGCTATATATTCTGCTTCAGCTGTAGACAGAGAGATGGATGTTTGTTTCTTGCTTAACCATGCTACCAGACTTTCTCCTAGATAGAAAGCACCTCCACTTGTACTTTTCCTGTGATCAACACAGCTGGCCCAATCTGCATCTGTGTATGTTGTTAAAGTGAACCTTTTTCTTTTAGGATACCAAAGTCCATACTGTGTTGTTCCTTGTAGATATATGAGTATTCTTTTTACTACCAGAAGATGGTTTTGTTTAGGTGCTGCTTGATATCTTGCCACTAGTCCTACTGCTAGCATGATGTCTGGTCTAGATGTTGTCAAATACAACAAGCTTCCTATCATGGATTTGTAGAGTTTTTGATCTACATCTGCAGACCCATCATCAGCACATAGCTTGCATCCCGTGATCATGGGGGTTGTCACAGGTTTGCAGTCCTCCATCTTGAATTTTTTCAGAATTTCTTTTAAGTATTTTTCTTGAGAGATGAATGTGCCTGTGTTCTTTTGCTGAATTTGCAGTCCTAGGTAGAAGTTGAGCTCTCCAATCATCGACATTTCAAACTCTGTTTTCATTTCATCAGCAAACCCCTTTGCTAGTTCTTCTCTGTTGCTTCCAAACATAATGTCATCAACATATACTACAACAATCAAGAGTTCATTTTCATGGGCTTTTATGTATATATTGCTGTCTACTCCACCTCTTTTAAAACCCTGTTTTTGCAAATGTTTATCTAGTCTCGAGTACCAAGCATGAGGAGCCTGTTTCAGTCCATATAGGGCCTTCTTCAGTCTGCATACATAGCCTTCTTTGTCTGTCAATGATAAGCCTTCTGGTTGTTCCATGTATACTTCTTCTTCTAGATCTCCATTAAGAAAAGCAGACTTTACATCCATTTGATATACTTTGAAGTTTTGGTAGCATGCAAATGCCAGGAACATTCTGATAGCTTCCATTCTGGCTACAGGGGCAAATTTTTCATCGTAATCAAGTCCTTCAATTTGTGAGTATCCTTTGCAGACAAGTCTGGCTTTATTCCTGATTACCTGTCCTTCCTCATTCATTTTATTTTTGAATACCCATTTTGAGCCAATGATATTTTTCTCAATTGTTCTAGGAACTAGTTCCCAGGTATTGTTATTTTCAATTTGGTCCAATTCTTCATTCATTGCTTTTACCCAAGACTTTTCCTTTCTGGTTTCTTTGGCTCTATTTGTGACAGCATGGCTATGTATACTTCTTCAGTTTGTTCTGTTAGCTGCCTTCTTGTCTGGACCCCTGCTTTCTTATCTCCTATGATCTGATCTTTAGGATGATTCTTCTGACTGTATCTTGAAGGGGTTTTTGAGTTTAGTTCAGCATTTTCTGATGTTTGGCTTGTTTCTTCATCATCTTGGTCCTCTTCTTCATGATTTTCTGATGGACTGCAACAGTTTGTATCTCTTGTATTGTTTGGAAGTTCTTCATCAAATCTTACATCAATACTTTCTACAATTTTTCGAAGAGCCTTGTTGTAGCACCTGTATCCTTTGCTTTTGGAAGCATATCCTAGAAATATCCCTTCATCTGCTCTCGCATCAAATTTTCTGATATTTTCATCATTATTATTTATGTAACACTTGCTTCCAAAGATTCTGAAATGTTTGATTGAAGCTGGCTTTCCATGCCACAGTTCATAGGGAGTCTTGTCACTGCTTGGCCTTAGGTGAGCTTTATTAAGGATATGTACTGTTGTGTGCACTGCTTCTGCCCAGACGGTTTGAGAAATATTATTCTCTTGCATCATGGCTCTGGCAATTTGTTGAACAGATCTGTTTTGTCTTTCTGCAACTCCATTCTGCTGAGGTGTTCCTGCAATAGTAAACTGTTGTTTTATGCCATATTCATTGCATAGATTTGCAAAGTCATAATCTGTGAATTCACCTCCTCTGTCTAATCTGATTCATTTCAGCTTGCATCCTGTCTGATTTTCTGCTAATGCTTTAAATATTTTGAATTTGTCCAGAGCTTCTGATTTATTCTTGAGAAAAGTAACCCATGTCATTCTGGAGAAATAATCTATTATCAGCATGAAGTAGGATTCTCCACTTGGTGTTTTAGTTCTTGCAGGTCCACACAGATCCATATGCACAAGTTGAAGTGGTCTTCATGTTGATAACTCCTCTTTGGTCTTAAAGGATGTGCGAGTCTGTTTACCCAATTGACAAGATTTGCATATGGTATTAGATGGCTTCTTTATTTCTGGCATGTCTCTGACAGCTTTCTTCTTGCTTAGTCTGATGATGTGATCGAAGCTGAGATGTCCCAATATTTTATGCCATAACCATGACTCCTCAAGTTTGCTAAGATGGCATGCTTCATCTTCCTCTTTCACTATGTAAACATTGCTCTCTGTTCGATCTCCTTTGAGTAGAGTCTTACCTGTGGTGCTTGATCTGACTTCACAATCCTGTGCTCTAAAAATAACTTCACACCCTTTGTCACACATCTGAATAACACTCAGTAAATTTGCTTTCAGCCCATCTACAAATAATACATCTTGGGCCTTTCCTCTGCCATTGTCTATGCTGACTGATCCTTTTCCCTTGATCTTGCCTGATTTATCATTGCCAAAAGTAACATTGCCAGATTTCTTTTCATCAAGAGTTATAAACTTGCTTTTGTCTCCAGTCATGTGTTTTGAGCAGCCACTGTCCAGGTACCACTGGCTTTTCAGGTCTTGAGCAGTTAGAGCTAAATCACACTTATTCTCCTTCTTTATCCACTGGGGGCATCCTTTTGTTTGGTATCTTTTGTGACTTGATGAATCACAATCTTTCAGAGGACATTTGGAAGGTATATGTCCAACTTGATTGCATATACAGCATTTGATCATAGTTTTTGCATAATTGTGAGTATGAGCAAAATTTCTTTGATTCATAAGCCTCCTTGAGGTGTTGAACATCAATATTTGTCCATACTTTCTACATTCAATAATTTTATGGCCAAATTCCTTACAATAAAAACAATAACCATAGAAACTATTTGCATACTTGATGTAAGGTTGTTTCTTCCATTTGTTTGCTTGAGGCAGTCTCTTCAATATTTGCATCTTTTGTTGATTTGAATTGCTCCTCCTTGCATGGAAATATACAGCAATGTGTCCCAGCTTGTGGCAGATATAACAGGTGGCATTCTTCATAGGAGGGAAGAATCTCCTATGATGGCTTCCAAACTTGACATACTCAGGAGCATATGATCCTTTTTCTGTTGTCTTAGTGTTAACTTCATTTTTTGTTACTGGAGATTTCTTCTGATCTCTATCTTTCTTATGACAGGTTTCTTCTTTTGTGGGAATTGTTTGAGCTGCTTCATCTTCCTTCTTTGCTTTTATAAAGATAATCTCTCTGTCAACCTTTTCTTTGCCTTTACTTGATTCTCCTTCATAGCCTATTCCAGTTTTTATCACGGGAGATCTTTGAGCAACCAGAATTTCATTCAACTTGCTAGAGCTTGTAGTTTGGGGAGAATTTATAACCACTATCCTTTTTGCATCTTCTAATTTCTTCCTGAGACATACTACTTCTTCTTCCAGCTTCTCTTGTTCTCAAGTTTTATCCTTGATTTGCTGAAGTAACATATCTTCTATCTTCTTGGTTTCTTCAAGTTCTATCTTTAGCTGCTTGAGGACTTCTGAGTTTTGTTCTTCTCTTACATACTTGAGAAGAATGTCCTTTTGTTTTCTGCATTTCAATTTGAGTGTGTCAATCTCTTCCAAAGCACTTCTTAGCTCCCCCTCAAGGTCAACTTCCCCTTCTTCTTCTTCATCTTCTAGTAGGAGTCCCTCAAGATATTCTATGGCCATTAATAAGAATTCTGAGGTTCCTTCTTCACTTGACGGTTCATCTGAATCTTCAGATGTACTGCTGTCTTGTTGAGCATAGAAGGATTTTCTACTAAAATTCTTTTCCTTCTGCTAGTTCTTTGATTTATTTTTCTCTGACTCTTGAGCCTGATTCCTTGCTTTCTTGTGAGGACGCTTAGCAGCATAGTGTCCAACTCTTCCACAGTTAAAGCACTTGAAAGGAAGTTTACCTTTGTATTTACCTGAGCCTCTATCCAGTTTCTTGACAAATTTTGCTTCTTCTTCATCTGAGCAAGAGCATATTTCTTCCTCTTCTTCTTTCTTCTTTTCCGTTTTAAAGGTTGCTTCCCTCGTACTTGGCTTCTTCTGTGGGAGCCTCATTTCATAGGCTGTTAGATTTCCAAGTAGCTGGTTCATGGAAGAGATCTTAGAATCTTTTGTACAATTATACTTTCTGGTATTTTTTCTCCAAGAGCTTTCATATTGTTAATAATTTCTGCAATTTTTAGAAAGAAACTGGCAATGTCTTCATCATCATTCATTCTTAAGTTCTCAAACTGGCTCTATAGACTTGAAGTTTGGCAGTATTTACTTTCTTGTCTCCCTCATGTATGTTCTCAAGAGTATCCCATATTTCTTTGGTAGAGTCTTTGTGCATTACTTTAATAAACTATGCTTCACATAATCCATTCAAGATGGCATTCATGGCTTTTGCATTAGCCACAAAATCTTGTTTTGTTTCTTTCTCTGTGTCAGTTGCCTTTGGGGCATATCCTAAATCCACTGCGACCCAGACTTCTATTCCTAGAGACATTATGTATGTCCTCATTCTAATTTTCCAGAAAGCATAATTTTCACCAGTGAAGAAAGGGGCTTTGTTAGTGGAGCATCCTTCTTTACTAGCCATCTTGGGAACCTAGGATCTCCTTTCAGCTGTTAGACTGGTACTAAGGAACCTGATCTGATACCAATTGTTGAATATTTAATTAAACTGAGAGGGGGGGTGAATCAGTTTAATACATACATAATCCTTTCCTAATTTTCACTAAAATTATTTACAGCTTAATATGTAAACAGTCTTATTTGCAGCCAATATTAATTTATTGTGACACCATACTTATGTTGAAAGCAGCAAGCAATTAAGCAGATTGAAATAATCACATCAACACATAAGAAGCACACATAAAGACAGCAGATGTAAGTGGAAACCCATAAAGGGAGAAAACCACATCTTATTATTGTTGTGATGCAAAGGCAAGCTCCAACTCCCTCTCACCACTGTTTTCTGCAGGCACCAACCTACAGGAGGCTTTATCCTCAATTCTGCAAGCTACAACTTGCAAGGAAGTACCAACTCCCTTCAATTTTCTGCAGGCACCAACCTACAGGAGCCTCCAACCTCGGTCAGCTACAACTTGATGTGGAAGCTCCAACTTCCTTACTCTCAAACTGAATGTTGCTGATTTACGTCAGATATCAGCTCTGTTCTATAGCTTCTCTTTCTGTTCTTCTTCTCTTAATCTTCTCTGCTTTATTCTTCTATATTCTACATTCTCTATATATATGCTCTCTCCCTTGCTCTCTCTAACTCCCTTTGAATATCAAGATGATATTATTTATAGATTTCCTCACATGACTGTTTGTATTCTACTTGTAATTTGAAATGGACAGTCATGTCTCTTTGCCTTCTGCCTTCTCACTCCTTTTATCAGCTTACTCAGGAATTATAACTGTAGGTGTCAATTTTAACATTACAGTGGGAGTTTGTTTTCCTCTCAGACACTTTCCAATGCATCACAAACAATAAAAAATCAATTAAAACAATTACATTCGAATTACAAAATGAATTCGTGTTCAACTCATTTAGTCTTTTGAATCGCTACGCATTTGTCATTTCTTTGGCTGTCTTTGTCTTTTTTTCAGAATTCAGTGTATTTTGATCTCCTTTATTTCACCTATTTCTTACCTCAGTAGTGTAACTACATATGTGTAACCGTGCCTTATAAATAAATAAAATGCAGTCTATTTTATTATTAAATCAGGGTACTCAATTTTTTCTGGTGCTAATGAGTATCTTGTTGATGTGCGAGTTCCTAAGCCTAACACATATTAATATACTTCATTAAATTATTATGTTATTAAACACTCACCTTAAGTTACAAGCCTATGTGTCTGGGCTGTACACGACATCTTTTAATATAATAGTAGCAACGCGTTATATATATATATATATATATATATATATATATATATATATACCAGCGCCTTTTTATATATATATATATGTAACGTAATTCATTTCTTGGCACAGTTATACAACATTTTACCAAACAAACTGCCATGTCCACTATAACCCTGAAGAATCATGTTTAATACATGACTAATGCCCTTTCGGGCTCACTTGCCACGCTTTCTGATGCACTATACTCTTCCTTCAGCGATTTCCGATTGCGATTGATAGCAATCGCAAGCTGCCTTGATCCAATGCGATTGATTACTGTTCACTGTTCTTTTCCGATGCGATTGTAACTCAAATCCTTAATAATCAAAGTTTATAAGACCATCGGGTCCGGGCTTCAATCGCAATCACAAGTCTATATGTTCCGACGCTCTTATAGTCTCCGATGCGATTATGCTGGACTTCAAATATATATTAACCATCGTTCATACGTCCATCGGGTCTGAAATCTTAATCGCAATCGCAAGTTTTTGTTGGTTACATGTTCCGCTGCCCTTGCGATCTCCGATTTCGATTGGGGAGGGGTCCCACTTTATATTACTTCCTTTCCATTGATCATAACGAGCTCTGCTTAAATATATATTAATGTATATGCCTTGGACCATTGCAGAATATGAAATGCATGGAATTTATATGTATTGTGATGGATATATATGTGTGTGTGTGTGTGTGTGTGTGTCTGTCCGCCAGCGGGTTAGGCGATTCCCGGAATAATGTTTATGAATTATGTTAAATATATAACGCCGGTTGGAGTGTGCGATTCCTGAAATTTGGTTCTGCATTATATGCGTAACGCCTGGCTTGGGGTATGATTCTCGGAATTTTATAATTGCTTTGCCTCTGCCTCTGCCTCTGCCTCTGCCTCTACTACTTCTGTCGCTCTACCTCTGCCTCTACCTCTTTGCTACCTCCATTGCTGTCTCTGCTTCAGCGCTGCCTCCTTTACCTGAGCGCTGCCTCCTTTTCCATCAATGACAACATTTCCAACAATCTTAGCTTCCATTTCATCCATATTAGCTTCCATGTCATCCATCTTAGCTTCCAAACCATTCATCTTAGCTTCCACGACTTCCATCAAAACTTCCATTTCATTTTTTGTTGATATTTGTGATAGGTGCACTTTCTCTTGTAACTTTGATATCTCATGTTACATTTATTCGTCTTCATGAGTCATAGTAGAGCCTTATGAAGGCTTAATGGGTGTTGAATTATTTTTAGGGTTCATTTTAAAACCCAATACTGATATATATTCTTCAATATGCCCTTGGAATAAATTTAAACTATTTTTTTCAAACAAGACATATAATTCAAAAAAAAATACACACATTTTTCTTGCTTTTGAGGAGCTCAAGATTGAAACTGAATTATCTCTATGATTTCAGATCTTCAATATTTGAAATTGGGCCTTGTAGTAGCCCTATGAATCTTCTTTCAAATTCCAGAGGTCTAACCTTATTTGGATTCTTCAAGACAAAGTTATGCCAAATCTCCCACAATGACCTAATTATGGACCAGTTCAATAGAGCAACCTTGTACGGCATGCCACGTGTCACTGTTTCCTTCTTTGGCTCTAAAATTGATACAAAGGAAACTACAGTCCATGTACTTGTGGCCACATTTTACAGAATTCAAATCTAATGCTCAAAGAGAGAGTTATGACAATTTTCCCACGGTCACCTCTTTGAGATGAAATTTAGGAGCCTGGAAAATCCCTAACTTCCATAGACCCTATCTCCAAAAATATTGTGAATCAAGATCTAAAATTTCTCCACGATGTTCCTCAGGATTCCGGCTTCGCTCTGTAAAAATTTCAACTTCTGAACCTTGGTAGAAAAAAATTTATAGTGAAAATTCCCTGATGACCTGTTTGGAGCAGTGAAACCCTAGAATCCAAAGCTCTGATACCAAATGTTATGAAACCAACTCCAAAAATAGAATAAAAGAGATATCAACGTCTTAGAAATCAGCCACTTCGAGGGGGAAATATCCAATACATTACATAAATGAATAATTCCTGGATGATACAAATGACCAAAAGCTCCTTCTATATATAGGAGTCCATGGGGCCACAATATAATCCTAGCCGACCTAACAATAATAATGTAAGGGCACAGTAATAACAACATTGGGGTTACACAGGTACAGTAATAAAAATAAAGGGGCTACACTAATAACAATAAGGGACTAAACTAGTAATATAGGGACCTAACAATTCTGCTTTAATTGTTGTTTAGTTTGCTCAAATGAAAATATTAGTCATTAATGTTATATATTAATAAATTTTGATCATACAAAAAAGAAGTATAGTGAAAGAGAAATTAGTTAACCCCTTTGTTAAGTTTTAAGTTAGACAAAATAACTTATTCATCTTTAAAACCAAAACCTCCAAGTTTTACAACTAATGACTTTACCATTAAACAATGTACTAAACTTATGAAATCAACTCAACTTATTGAGCTTTCAAACCAAAAACTCCAAGTTTAACAACTAATGACTTTATTATTGAACAATGTACTCAACTTGTGAAATAAACTCTTTAATTATGTACATTAATTGTTATATATGCATTTTTCTAATAAAAATAAAAAAACTTATTAAGTGAATAAATATGCAATTAAGTGCAATTAATAAATTTCTTATGAATATTTAATAAGTTTCTTATGAATATTGATGAGCCAACAATTAAATAGTAAGATATGTTATAACCAAATCCAACGTTAAATTTATATGTGAATAATCTATTACATAAGGTTGTGAGACCCAAATCCAATTTTAAATTTATATGTGAATAATCTATTGCATAAGGTTTTGAAGTAAGCGCTCATGATTACTTTTTTGTTCTTGTATATTATTATTTTTTGTATTTTAGAAATTATATGATTTTTATTTCTTTTTATTTAATTATATAAAAGCAAAAACAAGAATAAAAATAAAAATAAGTAAAAAGAAGTCGTAAGTCAAATAACTTACCAAAATTAAAAACAAAAGAAAGGAAAATTGAGATTAAAACAACTAAAATATTAAAAAATATTAAAAGAACGAGACCCATAAAATTAAAATCTAAAAATTAAATTTAAAGAAAAGTAAAAAAAAATGTTTATGTAACATACTAATAAAGAATCCAAAGATGAATGAAAACTTGTATTATGAAGAATAATTTCAGTGTTACATAATACATGGGAATTAAGACGGGTCAATGAACTTTTTTTTATTACTTCAATCTGTGAAATCAAATATGCATAAAATAGTTTATAAAATATGAAGGAGCAGGCAAAGTCACTTTTAACATATCAATGGCGTGAAGGAATTCACCAAACTCCTGCACAACCATCATATCATTAATACCTACTAAAATAGAAAATAGAGTTGATATCTTCACCTACTCTTAACCTATAGACCTTTTCCTTCACGCTCTTGAATTCTTGTGGGTAGAAGCCTGCATGTCGAAAATCTTCATTAGCTCATAAAGATAAGATGCAACCTTTTCCTTCACGCTCTTGAATTCTTGTGGGTAGAAGCCTGCATGTCGAAAATCTTCATTAGCTCATAAAGATAAGATGCAAGACCTTTTCCTTCACGCTCTTGAATTCTTGTGGGTAGAAGCCTCCATGTCGAAAATCTTCATTAGCTCATAAAGATAAGGTGCAAGAAATAAGAGAAAAAAACAATAAAAAAGAACCTCACAACACCAGCCAACACCTCACTCACTATTAGCATGTAAGTATATGGCGAGTGTGAATCCTTTGTTTGATGTATTCTCCTGCATTTTATAGTTCTTGTTTTGCAAATGAGTAGCCTCGATCTTCTTGCATTGACCATAAGATTGATGCCACACAATTGTATTCATTTTGTCTCTTAGAAACTATCATCAATCTTTTAATTTCATTTTGTTTGAACTTAATGATTACATGTATAAATATGGTTCCTCTAAACACATTTGTTTAATCATCTATCTTCAATGAATTCTTCTTTTTACCTGTGTAGGCTGTCATTCTCCTTTATTCTTTTATTTAATCTATCTTTACAATACAATCCAAAATATCAAAATTGGTGATATGCCCTTTTACCATCCATTCATCCAAGTTTAATTTAATTTAATTTTCACATTGTATGTAAAATTGAATTTGTCATCATTAATTTCTTTTAACTAATATTATCCAATAAAACTCATATTAAGTTCTGGTATTTATTACTGAAGGTTAATGTATTTTACAATCCTTCGAGATCTTTAATATATACCCAAATGATGCATATTTGGTTTCCATGTGCAAACTTCATATATTAATATTTTTAAGAAAATCATTTCTAATGTACTCATACTAATGTTAAAAACATGAGTTTCGGCCAACCTTGTAACTTTTCACGTTCACCTTTTTAATAACTTTCGCATTCTTTTTTTTATTAAAAAAATAAATAAATAATTATTGTCTTTTAAAACTAGCAATATCTATTTATTTTTTTAACCTTACTAGTATAATCAGTTTCTTGAAAATATCAAGTAACCCAATTAGTTCTCCTCAAATATCTGAAGTATTCAAAGCAAACTTCACCATGGAATTTATTTGGAAGGATCATTCTTTTTAATTTGATTATTCATTTCAGTGGCCAATTTTGAATAATTATTCTAATGTAGAATGAAATCCCATGTGTGATATACTTGCAACGATATAGTTGTTTTGAGGAAGTTCACGTGATTTAGCCACATTCTCATAAGTAGAGAGATAGCCAATCAAATTTAAGAATCCACCAATCAAAACAAAAATTTGAATTATTAGATTCCAACCACTTTGCTATATCTTGTCTTTGTCGTTTGATAATGTGGATTCATGGTTGGTGGAGTGAGATTTAGTTGTAATTTTTTTTTTAAATAAAGGAGACACTTGGTAGGAGTATATTGCATATATGGTTAGAGATATCCCTATAACTTGAAATCAAGTGCTTTTCTTGTGGTCTACGTGTATTAAAACCTTCTTTTGGTGTGAGCACGTGTAGAGCCTTTGTATTATGTGAATGAACCAAGGGATGAACGACACACCATATTACTTTTCTAATGTGGGAGATCTAGCCGGAATCCAAGTCATTGTTCTTTCCAAGGTTTTGGGAAATGAGTAATGAAATATCATGAATTTGTTGGTGGGGACTGGAGAGATAACGTGAAGATGTCTCTTTCTTTTATCATGGTAAGAGAGATATTGTATAGTTTATTTTAAGATAACACAAATTTTTCTTTTTTATATTGATGATACAAAGTTGTGAGTTTAGTACACGAAAATTATTCACAACAAACCAACTTGTTTCTCAATTTTAAGACAGGTGAAAGAATGCATTCTTCAAGGGAGGAAGAAGATCTTTTCATTCGATTTTTGCGAAGATTACCGAAGCCTGTGATGGACTGTGGCATAAATATGAGTAGAGCTTAAGATGAGAAAACAACATCCGCAATGACTTGTAGAATCTTTGAAATCATTGGCATGTATTAACAGGTAGCACATTAACGTCAAGATGTCCAACTCATATCGTCGAGATATCGAACTCATATTAAAAATATTACGCATAAACGTTTTCAATGTCCCCTTAAATGTTATGTTTTTGGATTCCAATATCAATTTAATATTCTCCAATCTACCCTTTACAAGAGACTTAGTAAAGATGCGTACAACCTATTTGTTTCAGCTAATTACTTCTCCAATTTTTTTTTTTATTTTTTTTTTGGAAAATTTGTAATTTTTTATTAATATGGAAAATTACATGTTGTAGATGCTTCATGACATATGCATCAAAATGTGACATAGTCACGTATTAAAAATGTAGTCGTGATAGGTGCCTTTGTCGGGGTGTACATGATAGTGTCAACGAGTTCTGATAATCTAAATAATTCAAATACATATGTTCAGTTCTATATGCTAAATAACAAAAACGATATCAACTATATGTCAGCAATCTGATGTTGATCTATGTACGACCGGTGATTGCGCTGAGAGGCGCAATCTACAGCCCAATATGACCCTGATATCAAGTATGTCACATCCTCAAAAAATAATAAATTTTATTTTTGCTAATGTCGGCCAAAGCATTAACCTAATATTTAATTTTATATAACTTGAATATTTAGATTATATACAACTTTTTTAACTTATTAATGGGTTGAGATTAATTACTAAAATACAACTATGTATTATATATATAATTTGAATGGATAGTAAATTATCTCACCCATTTAATAATTACTTTATTATATATGTGAATTTGAATGGATCATAAATTTACCTTTAACAAAAAAAATTACCACATTGAATTTCCAAATTAAGTAAAATTTTAAACCTCTTTACTCTTTACTAAAGTCAATACATTTTCCTAAATCAAAGGAAAATAGTTAATTCAACACAAACAATCAAAACACAAAATATTTTAATATTTCTTTTAATTAAATATTTGTAAAATGAATCTTTAAAAGCTACTTTCAATGAATATTTTGGATTTTGATTGTTTGTGTTCAGTTAACTCTTTTCCTTATGTGCAAAACTTAAGGAAAGGTTTAGCACCTGGAGTTTGATTGTTTGTGTTGAGTTAAGGACTAGAGAAAGGACTTATGTGAAAACCTCCATAACAATAAGTAGGCATTGAATAAGTCTTTTGAGATAACAATAACTCTCTTTTTTGAGTGTAAAACTTGAGGAAAGGTTTTCACCTTGAGAGATTTGATCCCTCTCAACGCTTGATAGATCTGGAGTTAAGATGGATCTAAGCTGGTAATATCTGAAGTGTTGTTGTCCATTGTGTTCATCGATCAGCCATGTCCCCCGAGGTTGGAGTGTGGCCTCCTTGGATATTGCGTCGGAAAGCTGATTACGCTCCCTGTAAATATGACAACATGAGATAGAGGGTGAAAATGTGAAGCTGGGTTACACTTTTTGCCCTTTTTTGAGAAAAAAATTTCATTTTTTTCGGTTCTTCAACTTTCTGCAAACTATAACAATTTTTCTGTGTAGAATTTCATTTTGCGATAAAAATAAAAGTTGTGAGAAATTTGTTAGCTTTCTATTACTTATTTTTTGAAATTTTTTTATGCAGATTTGATATGTCAACTTAGCGTTTCTTTGAGTGTGTGTTTCTTAACAATCAAAGAATTCATAAGAAGTCATGTTATGTGGCAACGTTGTATTCATTGAAAATTTTTGTTTTTGAAAAAACAAAATGTGTTACAACAATCTAGACAGAGTCTACTTTGGTTTCGTCATATTTACAAAGCCAATGGATGCATATCATAATTACTAGAATTTTTTGAACTGGTCCAATACGAAAAACTGCATATTTTGGATATGTTTTGCGATGCAACAAATTTCTTAACATATAAGTTATAAACTAAAAATCTAAAAGCTACCCATTAGAGACGACGGACCAATGTAATGCCCCATAATTTTTTCAATTTTTTTTACAATGTATTTTGGGAGATACAAAATTTTGATTTCAATGAATCACAATGACCCTCAGAAATTGTTTGCACCCATTTTATTAGAAAAATAATTAAAATTATTAAACGTTTATGAAATTCCATAAAAGTTATATTTCCTGAAAGTAGATTCAATTCTGAAAATGCTTGTCTTGGTTCCGACAGTTAATTAACAACCTTTCATGGAGTTTAATCAGTCCAAAGTTGTAGAACCGTATTGAGAGCCTAGTTTTTGCGTAATTGATGACGCGTTAGTTCGGCCGAACTTTTAGTAAAGTTCGGCCGAACTATGTTTTCCGCTTTAGAATCGTTAAATCTAACGTCTTAATAGTTCGGCCGAACTTTTGATCAAAATTTCGGCCAAACTATTGTATAACTCTCCGTCGGCCGGAGACTTTTGCGGAGCCCCCTACTAAAACACATTTCGCGTCAATATAAATTGCTGCGAAATGATTCACAATTTTCACACATTTCGCACACTTCTTCTCATTTTACAAAGATCTTGGTTTGGGTTCAAAAACTTTTCTTCAAAGTTTGGATTTAAGAGCATTTCTTGGTTGATTTTACAATTTTGGGTTTAAAGAATTTTTTTGGAGGACATTTCTTAGAAGCAGCGTGATTTTGGCAAAAATTGTAAAAAATTTCTTGGACGTACTTTCAAAAGACATTTCTTGGAGGTATGTACATGTTTTGAGTTGAAATAAATCTTTTGAGCTTTGTTTCATTTTTATAAGACATTTTTCTCTCGAATTTTTTAAAGTGTTTTGGATTGGAATATGTATTTTTTGCAAAAAAATTACACTGAATTTTTTTAAATTAAATATTTTGTAATATTTTTTGTAATTGAGTTATTGTCCAATTTTTTGAAGGAAATTTTTTGAACTTCATACTCTATATCATGGGAAATTGAAGAACTTGTGTGAGAAAATATGATCTAAAAAGAGACCCTGAGGCACGTAGAGAAGAGACTAGACAATCTCGCAAAAGAAAGTTAAAAGCCCTCTCAAATATTGAAGAGGAAAATCAACCTCAAGCAGAAATTGAAGCAGGTATGTAAATGTAAATATTATGATCTATTGATATATATTTAAAATTTTCCTAATGTAAAATTTGAAGCTTAATTTTTATTTGATGAACTAGTTTGAAAAATATTTTGTTTAATGTAAACAGACAGAGATATTCCTCAAAATATTGAAGAAGAAAATCAACCTCAAGCAGAAATTGAAGCAGGTATGTAAATGTAAATATTATGATCTATTGATATATTTAAAATTTTCCTAATGTAAAATGTGAAGTTTAATTTTTATTTGATGAACTAGTTTGAAAAATATTTTGTTTAATGTAAACAGACAGAGATATTCCTCAAAATATTGAAGAAGAAAATCAACCTCAAGAAAAAATTGAAGCATGTATGTAAATGTAAATATTATGATCTATTGATATATTTTTAAAATTTTCCCAATGTAAAATGTGAAGCTTAATTTTTATTTGATGAACTAGTTTGAAAAATATTTTGTTTAATGTAAACAGACAGAGATACTCCTCAAAATATTGAAGAAAAAAATCAACCTCAAGCAGAAATTGAATCGGGTATGTAAATGTAAATATTATGATCTATTGATATATTTAAAATTTTCCTAATATTTATTGACATATTTATTAATTTAGTTATTTATTGAATATGTACTATTTTTTCTAATATGTACAGATGAAATCACTATCGATAATGAGATGTTAGAAAATGTTGACACTCACACATATGGAGATAAAAAACCTGACCATGTTATACGATATCGTGTCAACCGCATTTTTGAAAAGTATTTCTTAAATGAGTGAGTGATAGTTCAGGCTCAAATGTTGAAAGGTCTCCTATCATCAAGGAAATTAAAAGAAGCAACGACACTATTGGGTATTCGAAGATCAACCAAAGATTAAAAAATAAAGGAAGAGGTGATAAAAAATATGAGTAGTGCTATAAAGTCAATTAAGAAATCTAGAGATAAATATGTTTCAAATGTATGTAGAGGAATACAGATGGCAATGGTTTCACCAAGTACTCAAGAAAATCGTTTGATAACATCTATGGCACAAGCACTGGGAACCTCGCGAAAAACTCTACACAAACATCGAAACTTTCGACTGTAAATAGATGTAAATGATGAACTCGCTTGTTGGAGAGCTATTTGTGGGCAACCATACAAAGACAAACTTGGAGAAAATGTTAAAAAAATAATATATGAATATTGGAAGAACAATTCGCGTGTTTCACCAACTACAAGACATGTAATGCGAAGAAGAATAGCACGAAATCAATATGAAGAACATGAAAAACATCTCTTGGAAACCACTCAGATAGAGTTATTCAACAAGTTCAAAGAAGAGAATCGTCAAATTCATGTTTCACTCAGTGCTTTTGTTCAACAAAAACCATGGTATATAAAACCTATCACCGTACGCGACACTTGTTGTTGTCATTATCATGTGGAATTTGAGTTATATTATGACACATTCCTTGATTTCGGTAGAACATTATGGAAGGATTCACCTCCTCCTTCCACTATCCGTGAATTCATATCTCAAATTCTATGTGAAAGAGAAAGCAATGAACTATTTTACAAAAAGAAATGTGTTGGTGGTAAAAAATGCGATGATTGTAGGAATTTGACTAAATTTAAAAATAAATATCGTATTGATATAAATGATCAATCATTGTCCAAC
>CM076578.1:310484128-310607619 GCA_034641835.2 Pinus albicaulis | reverse complement strand
AATCTACACAACAGTAGCATTTTTGACAAGCTGCACATAATCTTATTTGCAAAGTAAATTAAAAAGTAGTGGCATTTAAATTTGCATCACTTTCATGACCTATTTTTTATCTCTTTTTGGTGGGGTTCATATTTTATATTATTTTTTGATCATTTTCTTTCTAGTCCTTTGATTTTTCTTTTAGGAATTACCCTCTTTACATTTTTTAATATGGGAAAACAATTTACAGAAATCAAAGTATGTATAATATTACAAGACTAATCATAGTCAATTCAAAATTATGAATCCTATTATTATAGGACCCTAACAATGGCTCGACATGGGGATGGCATTTCCTGGTGAAATGTCAAGAAATTTAATATCAATAGCCTTTTGAATTTGATTGTGCTTGCCTTGAAACTGTTTTATGAGCTCTGCTTTATTCATACATATGATATTATCTCTTTCAAAGCTTAGGGCCTTCTCTTCGGGCTTCAACTTTGTAAGAAAAACATCCAATCCAATCTATGCTTTGCAATGTTATGTACAACGAGAAAAGTAAAGAAAGTGAGCTAATGGTTAATCTGGGGAAAACTAATGCTTCAGCTTCCTACCATTAACTGGTCCTCCTGGTAGATCTGATCCATCTATTTCCTTAAAAAAGAATGCATTGTTACCTCTGTAACAATAAATGATATAGGGACCTTTCCATAGAAAACCAAATTTACCATGTTTACCTTTATATTCTCTTCTAGAATCCCACTTAAGTACTTTATCACCTATGTAAAAATCATCTTCCTTTGTTTTCTTGTCAAATATATTTTTGATCTTATCTTGGATAACTTGTGATTTAACATAGACTTCTTCCTTGGTTTGTTGTAAGTGTATGGTCTGATTTATCCTTCTATGGATATCATTAGATTCTACCTGTAGCTCTTGGATCATCTTCATCACTGGCACTCCTAAAGAGGATGGAAAAATAACATCTATCCCATATAATAGCTGATAAGGGAATGTGCCAATGGACTTCTTTGTATTTATTATGTCTGCCCATAAGGCATTAACTAACCTTTTGTTCGAGGTCTTCTTGTTGTCTTCTAATAGTTTCTTGATGCTATTAACCAGGCTTTTGTTTGAGGATTATGTGAGTCCATTACCTTGAGGGTAATAGGCAATGGAATGGAAAAGGTTGATGTGATATTTGTTACAGAAGTCAATCATTTTATTAGATTTGAAAGCAGCTGCATTATCAGTAATGAGCTTTTGTGGGCATTCAAACCTAGACAGTATATTTTTTTCAAGGAATGAGATAATGACAAAATCAATGGCTTGTCTAGAAGGAATGGCTTCTATCCACTAGGTAAAATAATCAGTGGCTGTCAAAATCCATTTATGCTAGGCAGAGGAGGGTGGGTGAATTTCACCAATGAAGTCTAAACCCCATTACTGAAATGGAATTTCTGTGGAGATGGGTTTTAGGGGTAAAGATGATAGTTTTTTCTTCCCTTCAAAGATCTGACATTTGTGACAGCATGTCACATACTTTCTAATATATGCAAAAAGAGTGGGCAGTAAAAACCCGCCTTCAAGATTTTATCAGCAATTGTTTCCAGTAAAGGTGTCCTCCACAGTCACCTGTATGAAACTATTGCATAACTTTATCAGCTTCATCTTTCAGTAAACAATTTAAAATAATTCCACCATGATCTTTCCAAAACAAAGCATTATCTATGATACAATATTTCTTTATTTTTAACTTTAAGAATCTATCTTTAGTTCTAGACAAACCAGGAGGAGCTTATAAGTTCAGTAAAACAAATATGATATCTGCATACCAAGGTGAATAAAAAAAAGGTTCATTGATCTGTGGAGTCGCTATCTCTTCCTGATCATCTAATTGAGCAATAAAATTTATATCTAAGGCCTGACAGTTTGATTCAGCGATGAGTTTGCTAAACCTTGGCCTTTAATGAGTTTGGTGGGCTTAATTTCAATGCATTTTCCAAAATAGTGGCAATCCATTTGCCTCTCTTACCATCATGCCCATTCTGAGTCAAAATTTATTTTACTACTGAATTTGGAACATATGCAATAATGTGTGAGTATAAAATATACACTCTGAAATATTTAATAGCCTTCACTAAAGCAAGTTCTTGTTTTTCCATTATGTTGTACTTTAGGGTTGCATCTCTTAAGGATTTGTTGAAAAAAGAAATGGGCTATTCATAACCCTGATCATTCTTTTGCAACAAGACTGCTGCAATGGTGTGTTCTGAAGCAAAAGAAAAAAATATAAAATCTTTTTGGAAATTAGGACTTATTAGGACTGGTGTTCTTGTAAGGGCTTTTTTGATTGGTTCAAAGGATTGTTTGGCCTCTACTGTCCATTTAAGTGAAAAACTCTTTTTAACATGTTATTTAGTTCTCTAATCAATTCTGCTAAATTAGAAATGAATCTTCTAAGAAAATTAATTTTACCTAAGAATGCCTATAATTCCTTAATGTTTCTAGGATGAATTATGTTCAAAATTTCCTCTATTCTAGCTGGATCTATCCTAATTCCTTCTTTTGAAATTATTTGTCCTAAAAGTTTACCTTCTTCAAGTCCAAAGAGTGTCTTTTGGGATTCAAAGAAATACCAATTTTTTCTGCATTTAATAAACACTTGTCTCAAATGATACTGTTATATCATCTAGATAAATGACAAAAAAATCATGAATTTATTTGGAAAAAGATATGTCCATAGCTCTCTGGAATGTAGCTCCTGCATTCATTAATCCAAAAGAAATTTTCAAATACATGAAAGTACCGCAAGGAGTATTACATGAAGTTGTTTCTTGATCTTCTGGTTGAACTAAGATTTGATTATATCTAGAGAATCCATCAAGCACTGAAATCCTGGATGAGCCAACTACCCTTTGTAAAATATGGTCCATTTTGGGGAGAGGATAGTTATCTTTTAGTGACACTTTTTTTAAGTTCCAGTAATCAACACAAAGTCCGATTTTCCCTGTTTTCTTCCTAGTGGGAACTAAGTTTGAGACCCAATCAGAATATCTGATAGGTGAAATGATATGTGCTTCATACATCCTTTTTACTTCTTTTTCAATCATAGGCATAAGAACTGGATTTATTATCCTAAGCTTATGTTTAAATGGTTTCTGATCTTCTTAGATACGTATTTTATGTTGAATGATGTTGGTGTCATAAGATTTAAGGTCTTCATAACTCCATGCAAACACATCTTGAAATTCTTTAAACAAAGCTATGTATTTCAGTTTTTCTTCTTGAGGTAATGCTTTGGATAATTTGATGAGCTTAGGCTTTTGTTCTGTTCCTATGTTTCATTCTTCTATGTTTGATCTTAATGGTTCCATTTTTTGTTTTCTTGCTAAATCATTTGAATCAAAAAGTTCTTCTAATGGGGCTAATATCTTAGGAAAAAAGTTATTTTTAAGGTTTAAAATCTCAAAATCATCATTTGTTATTTCTTCTATTTCTACAGTTTCTAGTTTATTTATTTCTGCTTGAGTGAATTTAGTGGGTTTATTCAAATCTAAATTATTTACATCTATCTCACTATCTATAGTTTCATCTACTCTACAATCAATATCTATGTTACAATTTTGGAATTCTCCCTTAGCATTCATAAAGTTATATATTTGAGCATCTTGTGAAAATATCTACCAATATTTCAAGTTGTCTGGTATAGTGTAGAGCTATAAAAAGGGTCTCTTTCACCTCTAATCACCTCACATTAATATGTCAACCCGAGAGCATTTTGTCATTACAAAGAGTGACTCAATCCGAGGCTCATTTGTCAGAGTAATGCTAGTAGTACAGTGCTTAAGAAATACAAGAGTAAACGGATGCTTAACTGAAATCAAATTACTTTAAAGACATAAATCACACACTCAGGAAACTCAATAACTCATCAGTCAAGGGTTCGGTAATAATAAACCATCCCTTCAGAAACTGATGGAAAAAGAACTAAAGCATAGATCACAAGCCTGGGAGCTAAACAGTGACTGATACTTCTCACTACAGTCTTAGATCATCTCTCACAGCAAACCATCAAATGCAGATAAATAGAACAGCAAAGGAAATAAAGGATTAAACTATAATTCTGAAATGGAACAGCAACTCTAAAATAGGACAGCAAATGAATACTAAGTCCCGCGGGTTATATTCAAACTTAATCTATGCACTCTTTGCAATCAAGGAACACTCTGTTATTCTAAAGGCAAATGACACAAATCATATTAATGGAACGACAATAACAACGATTTACGAATTATGGGACAATGTTGATTCGTTGACATGTGTACATTATAAATATTGATAAAACGACTCTTGCAAGCATAACAGTAAGGATATCCGATTAACTCTTGAAAGCTTGAAAGAATAGCATAATGCATGCGAGTTAACACAAAGTCTGATTGTAGAAACTTCAATACAGTTAAGCTAAGACGAGAGCACATGTAATATGAACTTGTAAAGCATATCAAACAATCGAATAGCAATAATAAACAAACCACACAGAAACGAAGCTTTAATGGTACAGAAGCAAGTGTCCTTCGGGGCCGGGCCCTTAGCCTCCAAGGATGCACCGCTTTAGGTTAACGCAGACGCGAAGATGGAATAATCACCAGGCTTTCATTAAGACATTGATCAAAAATACATCGAACCAGTTCTCAACCGAGCTTAATAACAAAATCTGATGTTTTACAGAAGATTACATAAAACGTATCTTATCTCGCCATTAATAAACTAACAGTGCTGTCTCTCTTTATAAGGACGATGGCGGAGATGTCCAAGCAGCTAGATAAATAAAGCAGCGATCCCTCAGGATCTTCGATCCTGAGGGATTCGCCAAACAGTTAACTTCTTCATACTGTCTTTGCTATTGCGCTGAGCTGGTGTCCTCTCCTTCTTGCCCAAGCCGATTCACCTTGATCTTGTTTCCCTATGTTTGCGTTCGGTTCTCATCCAGAGGAACAGCAGTTATCTCCACTTCGTTCTTATCTTTAGAGCGACAACTCTTCGTTTTCTTCTTTCCCTGTATAGAAAATAACCATTATCAGTGGCTAAGTTATACACATCGATTCTCACATGTTTTGTGATAGTTTCTTATGACTTTCCAAATCCATGATACAAAAGGTTCACAAATTGTATTAAAAAGTCATTAAAGTAATCAGCAAAATCATACCTTTTCAGTACTCCACACACCCCCCTGCTTACCTCGTTTCATGTCCTCATGAAAACATTGTAGTTGACATGTAATGCAGTGAGAGAGTATGCTGGAGAAGGAGTTTCATGTGGAGGCCTACAACCATGTTGAGTGATTAAATAATCAAAGAAATGACCTGCTTGCCCCTCAGGCATATCATACAGGGCTTGGTATCCATGTGCAGGATGCCAAATAATTGGAGCGCGAAATCTACACCCTAACCAAGATGACCCTGCTTTCAGAAGGCTCTGGCCATAGAAATTCAAACGGTCAGCGGCTAACTCAAAGTTCTCATATTTAAATGGTTCTCTGAGCTGGATGTGTGGATCAGAGATTCGATATCGAAATTTGGCTGCATTAATGGCCAAGTCTTTGATGGAAAAGAAATATTCTAAACCTTCTTGAATGAGTGCCTCATGCATAGGCCCTAATGTTACAATGACACCTGGAGTCCTTATGTGGTTTATATGAGCTGTCCATAACCGTACTGGGTTCCTAGGCTCAGCCCTAACTCTTAAATCTAGACCATTTTCTTGACTCTGAAAGGTATCATAGGCTTTCAGCCACTTAATCTGATTAGCCCCGAATGAAATGAATGCTTGGAATTGAATATCACCAATGGAGGGACCGGGGTTCACTTCAGTCTCCTGACTTAGCACAAGGTCGTGTAAATAAAGTTCACACAACAATCTCTGGACTTTCACTCCATAATGTTTACAACAGTCGATAAAATCATTGACATTGTTGATCTGTATAGGGGTGCCTGCCTTAACAACTTTTATTTGTAATTGTAAATATCGTTCTAATAGAAACAGAGCATAGTTTTTAGCAGGAGCCCTACATGCTAAAACATTATTATATAAAGAACACAAGTCATTCATCTGTTTGATAGTAGTATCTAGTTTATAAGTTACCTGTGTGACTTCCTCTTGTTCCTTCATCCATCCTTCAAACACCTGTCTTTTAGATTGACTGACATCCCTTAGTTGCTGCTGCAACTCTTCATATTTCTCTAGCGGAACCGTTTGCTCTTTAAGTTGCTCCATTTCTTGCCGTGCTTGTTTCACCATCTTGTGCAAGGTTTTTGTCTTTGGATCTTTCCTCCATGCATCAGTGGAGGCCGGGAGTTTTACCTGAACCTTTTTGTTACGCTGTTTGGAGTTTAGGACCCTGATTACCCCTGAGGGTGGTGCCTCCGTCTGAATTTGCTTATCATCTTTTTCTATCTTAATCGGAACGACAGCTGGGTCCATTTCTGTCTTAATCGGAACGGCAGCTGGATCCTCAGAGTCTTGGAAAACAGGCTGTTTGTTGGCCCTCTTTTTCCTCTTTACCTTTTGGTTCTTTTTCAAAATCCTTATTTGTTGCCTGAGCTGGGTTATTGTGTTTAACAGTTTAGTCCGTTCCTTCCTCAGCTTCTTGATTTCCATTGATTCCTTTGAAGGAACGGCAGTCCGTCGATGGTGGACTGGATCATGACCAGTTGCTAACTCTTCCTCCTGGGGTTCTTCCTCACTGCTCTGCTCTGGCTGTTTTGGTGTATGCACCTCAACTGGTTCTGATTCTTCCTCCTGGGGTTCTTCCTCTAGACTTTCCTCTTGTGACATGGGAACAGATTGTTCCCGTTCGGTATTTTCTTCCTCTTCCTCATGCATAGGCATGTTCTCTTCTTGAAATTGGTCGTGGGGATTCTTTGAGCTAGAAGGTTGACCGTATTTACTCATATTGGCTAGGATGGCGGCCAAGTCATCTTCTCTTAGTAGGTCTTGTAACGGACTATTCCCCTGCTGTCCCCTTTCTTCCTCCTGTTCAGTTTCTGCTTATTTTTCTGTTCCCGAAGGTTCGGGTACTTCTTCTTCGGGTTGCTCATCCTCAATTATTACTGGTTGGCTGGTGCTTCCCTGAAGCTGTTCCGGCCTTCCCCTTATTCGAGCCAACCGGGCTGACTTCCTGGGTTTATTTATGCTTCCTCTCATCTGAGCTAACCGAGCTGATTTCCTGGGTTCCTCTGGTTGCTCGGGTGAATCGACTACATGTTTTCGCTTTGCGGGTTCTTGGTGTGTCTCTGGTTGTTGTGATGTACTAGCAACATTTTCTCTGCGTTTTGCCGGTTGTTCTGGTGGGTTTATAGAATGTCTACGTTTCGGAGATGGTTCTGTCGATCCCCCTTCAATTAGTGTAATGAGTCTTTCCCAGCTGCTCTGCTGCTGGGTAAGACTATAACTAACAACAAGTCGAATTAACCCGTGGTGACTAACAATTGCCTCTACGTGCTGTGCCCTTTTCATACTTTGTGCAGCATCATGCAATAACGAGTTTAAGAGTGCCGGTAAATTCACAGAGCATTTCTGTTTTAGAACAGCTAAAAGTTTAAGGTGTCGTGGTCTTACCACATCTTTTCTTCCTTCGCAAGTAATGTAGCTCTGTACTATTCTTGCTAGCTCTGTCCAGGGTTCGCCTAGGGTCGCTGGCAGAATTCCCTTCCCTTTGATTGTCAAATGCTGGCCTTCATCCTGGAAGATGTCGATGACCTTCCGTAATCGTTCTTTCTTGAATGTCCATACCGGTCCAGTAGCTGGTAGTCCTGAGACTTCTGCAATTATGGCATCAGTGACCGCTATTCGTTTTCCTCTTACCATAGAGTAGTTATCTTGTAAATTCTGCAAGAACTCCATTGCTACTGTCTCATTACCCTCTTGTAAGCGATTGAAATAGTTTAACCATCCTGCTCTTTCCAGGATTTCTCGGGCGGCAGCAGAGATCGTTAGCTGTTGAGGCTCACTACGAATTGCCTTTCCCCCCATGATTCCGCTGTGATTTCTAAATGGAACAGCAAAAAAAATGTTTTCGGTTTGAAACACAGAGAGCAAGGTTTCGCAAAAGAAAACACAGAGTATGCAATAGTGCAGCAAAAACAACTTGTGCGAAAAGATAAAAATAAAAATCTGCCATGCCGTGAAACCATGCCAAATCGTCGTGCACCAGATTTTCCGAATGATAAACTGACACGTAATACAGGGAATGATGAGGTTAACCTCCCCCCCCCCTCAGTGTGATAGGCTGTCCCAGCCGGCAAATAATGGAGCGGCACCCAGTCTGTACTCAAGTCAGAAAGGAACAACATGTAAATTTATGCCATGTTGAGAGAGGACAACAGATTACCGAAATCGAGGCGGAGGATGGATCGCGTGTTATGATTTGAGGCTGCTGTGTTATGATTTGAGGCTGATGGATAGTCATGTATCGTACTCGCCAATCTTAAGCGGTCATGGTCACCTCCGTTTCCATGATTGGTAATAAAATATTCATGCGGTGTATAAATCAGGAAATAACATATAATTAGTGCCTAGGATATGAAAACAAAAGAGTGTTAATATCTTACCTATTGGTGTAAGCAAGGTGACTTCGATACCATTAACATTACTCTGCTGCTAACAGGTGTCCATAACCTTGGCAGAGTTGTTTTTCACCCCCGGAACCATGATCCTGTGTGTATACTTAGGACTGTTATTATGTCAGAATGTAGACCATTATGCTGGCTTGGTGACCAGTTAACCATAATGCCATTCACGAGGAAAGAGCGAAACGTGGGCAGGCCGGCTCTTAATGAGACCTCTTGTTCCAAGGTTTGTTCATTTTGATACACCTTTTGGACCATATCCCTGGTGTGGTGGCCAGAATGGGAATGCCACTTCACTTCCATCCTCATGATCATGGTAGGTTGGCTCTCGATGAGACCCCCTATCCTGCATTTGACATTTGACATGCTTTTTTCTTTTTCCTTATTTATACACAAAGGGTGGTTCAGCACTCCTTAAGAGTAGGAATGGTGGAAGAAGTCTTATTATCTCAATAGGAAGATATAAACTCTTTGCTCTTATTCCCAAGTACTAATAAAAAGATTTTTAAGGGAATCGGCATGATAAAGATAACCAATCAGGGCAAAATTAGTAAAACCATGTCACAAAAGGTAAGAAATAAGTATGTCCTTCCATCTGTCCTCTTATTAATGCAGAGCCTTATAGATATAGCGATTTATGATTTGCAGATTTTCGGTATGTTGTGTTTTTATATTTCATCGCACAAATACATAGCTGAAGCTTGAAGACTAGAAAGAAGACGGGAAAAAGCATCCTGAATTTAAATCAGCAAAGAGATCAAAAGTATGCAGATGGTGTTCCGTTGAAAAAGCAACAACGATGGATAATAGAAAAAGGAACAAAACTGCAAATGCCGTTCCTTTTGGGAAAAGGAACGGCAATCATACTAAACACTCAATATGCCATTCCGTTGAAAAAGTCAACACAGAAATAAAAGATCGCTGTTTCTTTGAAGGAAAAGGAACAATGGTAACCAAAAAGGAACAGCGATAGACGTAACAATATCGTTCTTCTGAAAAAGGAACAGCAGAGATCCGAATGTTGTTCCTTTAGAAAAGGAACAGCAGAACAAGCAAAACCAAAATAAAAAAACATACATATGCTATTAGAAGAGCAAAAATCAAACTTTGTGGAAGAAAAAGGAACAGCAAAATGACAAGAATTTATTCAAATCAAACTTATGTACAAGAATCACTCAAAAACAAAAACTTTATGTACAAATTGCAAAAAGAAATAGACCCTTAATGAATTACAGGTGAGGAAGATTTCTCTTCCTCTCCTAAGATCTCCAGATCAGTATCTCGGCGTAGCTGCTGGCAGAAGGATTCCCGAGTAAGTGGTTTACAGTAGAGACGGACTCGGTGGCCATTTACCTTGAATGCATATCCAGAACCGTCAATAGTGATTAGAGTAAGAGTTCCATTTTCATGTACCTTCTGGATTTCGTATGGTCCCAACCATCGAGTCTGAAGTTTTCCAGGGAAGTCCTGAAACCGAGAATCGTATAACAGAGCCCAGTCTCCCTCGTGGAAGACTTTGTTCTTAATGAGTGCATCATGCCATTTGGCTCGCTGCTGTTGAATTAATGCTATATTTTGTAGTGCAGAGAGCCGAATTTCGTCTAATTCATTGATTTGCTGTAGTCGATTGAGTTGTGCCTCCGTTAAGTCTAGGCCAACTTCCTGTGCTGTACGCAGTGTTTGGATTTCGAATTCTATGGGAAAAATAGGTTGTTTTCCAAACACTAGTTGATAAGGTGAGTAACCAGTGGTGCTCCTCCATGTGGTTCGATAGGCCCAGAGTGCTTGAGGTAGTCGGGTAGCCCAGTCACGCCTATGTGATGCAATAGTTTTCGTTAGGATTGATTCTATTATCTTATTGCTACTTTCTACCTGCCCATTCGCCTGTGGGTGATATGGAGTAGTGATCTTATACTGGACATGATAATTGTTAAGTGTTGCAGCTAATTTATGCCCAACAAATTGTGGTCCTCCATCTGTAATTATTTCCCTAGGAAGGCCATAACGAACAAATAAAAGGAACAGGAACTGTATGACAGAGTCCTCTGTGGCTCTTGGTAATGTTTCTGCCTCAACCCATTTGGTGACATATTCTGTTGCCACCAAAATATATGTTTTCTGATTTGATGAAGGGTTGATGGGTCCAACGAAATCCAGAGCCCACCGTTCGAATGGTTCGATGACTAACTGTGGTTTCAGAGGCATTTCATCAGCTTGACCAGGTCGTCCTGCTCGCTGGCAACTATCACAGGCTTGGACGAACTTCTTTGCATCCTTAAAGATCGTAGGCCAGTAATATCCTGTCTGCAATACTTTATGTCCAGTCCTACGCTCAGCGAAGTGTCCCCCACATGGTCCATCGTGACAGGCTTTTAGGATGTCAAAGATTTCATCCTCTCTAACACATCGCCTGATATGCATGTTTGCTCCTGTGTGAAACAAATAACCTCCAATCCACGAAAATCGAGAACTTTTCTGAATAATCTGCTTACGCTCATTAGGAGTTAAATGTTTTGGTAATTTACCTACTGCAAGGTAATTGGCAACATCAGCATACCAGGGTGTTTGAACAGCAACAACAAACAGGTGTTCATTTGGAAATTGATCTTCCACTGCTGCTGCATCGCTTGATTTTGGTATCCTTGAAAGAAAATCGGCTACAGGGTTTTCTTTGCCAGGGCGGTCCTTGATTGTGATATCGAATTCCTGCAATAAGATTAACCATCGAGTTACTCTGGCATTTGTGACAGGCTTATTTGCTAAGTATTTTATGGCAGAATGATCTGTATACAAGATAACAGGGTAGCCTGTGATATAATGTCTAAATTTATTGACAGCATGTATTACAGCTAGAAATTCTTTTTCAGTAACAGTGTAATTCAATTCAGCAGGGGATAAATTTTTGCTGATGTAATATATAGCATATGGTTTTTTATCCTCTTCCTGCCCAAGGACTGTACCAATGGCTGTATCTGAGGCATCAGATGATATCTGGAATGGTAGGTCCCAGTTTGGTCCTCGAAGGACTGGGGCTGTGGATACAAACTTCTTTAGATCCTCGAAAGCATGGTCACATTTGTCTGTCCAAAGGAAATCAACGTTACCAGTCAGTGCATATAAAGGAGCAGCAATGTGTGAATAATGCTCTATGAATCGTCTATAATAACCTGAAAATCCAAGAAAACTGCGTACCTTCGTTTGAGTAGTAGGAGTAGGAATAAGCAAAAGTATTTGGATTTTGGCCGGGTCTACCTGAATGCCGGCTGCTGAGACATAGTGTCCTAGGATAAGTCCTTCAGTCATCATCAAAAAACATTTTTCATTGCTTAGGCAAAGCCTAGTAACAATGCAGTGTTGTAGGACTTTCTCTAGGGTGTCTAGAGCTGGATCGAAGTCATCTCCGTATGGTGTAAAGTCATCCATGTAAACTTCAAGTCCATCATTGATTAAATCTGCAAAAATACTAAGGATAGCCCTCTGAAATGTGGCAGGAGCATTACATAAGCCAAAAGGTAAAACTCGATAGGAAAATGTTCCCCAGGGGCAAGTAAAGGTAGTTTTATCCTGGGCTTCAGGGGCAATCTGAATCTGATTGTATCCACTGAAGCCATCCAGGAAAGAAAAGAACTTCTTCCCTGCTAAAGTGTCCAATACTTGATCTATGAAAGGAAGAGGAAAATGATCTTTTTGTGTTGCCTTGTTAAGTTCTCTATAATCCACACAAATTCTCCATTTTCCATTCTTTTTTGGTACCACCACAAGTGGAGAGACCCATTTACTATCAGAGATAGGGTAGATAAAATTCACATCTAAAAGTTTTTGAAGTTCAGTTTTTACAACATCTTTTAGATGGGGATTAAGTCTCCTTTGCGGCTGACGCACAGGTCTAGCATCTTTTTCTATGTAAATGTGGTGGGTACATAACTGGGGATCGATTCCTTTCATATCAGGGTAGTCCCATGCAAATGCTTCTTGATATTTTGTTAACAGATGGATGAGCTTTGTTTCTTGTTCCGGTGTGAGATTAGCATTGATATTTAAAGTTTTCCCGGGTGCAATTTCCACATTTTTACTATTTGCAACAGAAGTGACGGGTATTATTTGATCATGAATATCTTTCAGGGGATCTTCTTCTAATTCATTATCAAATTCTGCTTTTATCATGTGACATTGTGTGCGAGGTTCAGTTTGAGTAATGAAATTATTAATGGCATCGTCTTCTGTTTGATCTTTGAAATCGAGTGCCTCTTGTATAGTTAATGGAGATCTAATGTTATCAGTAAGATATGATACAGGGTGCTTATTCGTTTTAATCATTGTGACACTTGGCTGCGCTGGAGGATATAGAACTAAATTTTTGCTATTCGGTCCTCTGGTTATGGTCATATTTCCCTGCCGACAGCCAATGTAGGCATCGGCAGTAGCGAGCCAAGGTCTACCTAAAATTAGCGGGTGTCAATCAAGTCGGGTTTTTGGATTAATTATCAGGAAATCAGTTGGATACTCCCAGGATTCTACAGAGACCATGACATCATGTAGAGTGCCCTCTGGTCTAACCACAGATCGGTCAGCCAATTCTAACAGAGTAGAGGTGGGTTCTACAGATGTAATGCCGAGCTTTTGGCAAGTCGTAGTTGTTAAAATATTAATTGCAGCCCCTAAATCAACTAAGGCATTAGGCAGGGTCTGGCCATAAATTTGAACAGTTATAATTGGGTTCCCGGGGTCTTCATATTTAAGGGGTGTTTCTCTTCCCGACAATAGGTCAGATAAGGTGCCAACTACTTGGACTCTTGGATTGTTTGTTATATTCCTCCTCGGTTTCTTTATGCACAATTCTTTTATGGTTTTGGCGTATATGGAATGTCTTGAATGGCTTGGAGGAATGGAATTTTTATGTACAAGTTTTGTAATTCTCCCAGAATGTCGAAGTCAGGATATTGTATGGATCGAGGTATGGCTAATCGTTCTGGGAACGGGGGAGAGGATGTGGTTGCTTGATTATGAGTTTGTTGCTTGTTTACATCCTCTTGTTGTGACTGATGTTCTCTGGGTAACTGATCTTCAATATGAGCTGTTTTATCTCCCTCAGTTTCAATTATACGTCCAGATCTTAACTGAAGATCATTGCACTCCCTCAGGTCGGGTCCTAGTTCTGGTGATTCTATGATTTGAATAGATTGGACCTGCCTGTTGTTTGGATTGGGATCGGGTTGGGCTGGGAGTTGCGGTCTCAGGTTAGACTGGGGATTTTGTTGTAAGGCTGGCAAAGTAGGTTGAGGGAGCGGAATAGTTCCAGCTGGGTGGTACATCGGTCTTTGCCAGCTTGTCTGCCAGGGTGAACTTTGTGAAGTAGAGGGAGTCCATTGTGAAGGATAGGGGCCATTTTGCCAATATGGTGGAGTGTAAGGGAAATTTGGCCAACCAGTTTGGCTTGTTTGATTCAGCCATGGATTTGGAGAAGGAAATGATTGTGGTGACCAGTTTGTAAATGGGGTTTGAGATTGATTTTGCCACATACCATATTGTTGAGAATTATACTGTGGGTTTTGAAAGAAAGAGGTTGGGTCTGGAAACATACCAGGTTGTCTTGGTTGCCACGGGCGGCGCTGGTTGATTGAATTCACCGATTCTGGTTCTTCTTCTGCTTCCTTATATACTGCTTTCAATCCAGGAAGTGAGGGGCAGCTTTCCGTAAGGTGGTCTTTTGTACAGATGGCGCATGTTTGGACTTTATCTAATGGACACTCCTTGTGGCTGTGTTTCTTTCTGCATCAGGGGCAAAAGATTGCCATATTCTGTTCTGCCTCCAGCTGCTTCTGTTTAGCCTGCACAATATCAAGTTGTGTAGTTAGTGTCCCCATAATATCAGTTTTAAAATTCTCTAATAAATTTCCAATTTATGCACGTGTTACTCCTTCTGCTGATACTTTGTTATCTCTTGCAAACCGATCATATTCTGCCGGTTTTATTCTTGTGCTGCCTCTCGAACTCCTGATACATAAGTCAAGGATGTCAGTAAAATTCTCTTGATAAATATCCCCTTTGCCCATAATGTTTAATGTTTCAATCCATTGTTCCTTCATGCCCCTCATTAATGCGGTTTTTAACACATTATCAGGTAAAGGTAGCGATGCATAAGGAGATCTTTGTGAATTATACTGAAAACGTTCCACATACTCCTCTAGTGTTTCATTTGGTCTGGCTGACATTTGAAATATTTCGTCTTTTAATTCTCTAGACCTACAATAATCCTGGTATTTCTTTAAGAAGGATTCTTTCATTTGATCCCAATTGTTGATAACCACGCCACCTAGCCCCATAAACCATCTTAAAGCAGCCCCTTTCAATGTAGAGGGGAATAATTTCAATTTTTGGGGATCGGTGGTGTAATCATACCCCCGACATAACACATCGAATTCAAATAGGAATGCATCCGGATCTTCTGATGTGAGTCCGTGAAATGTGGGGATATGCTGAAGAGGAATAGCTTTCATGGGTGCATTTGCTGCAGAATCCACTATAGGATATTGTAATGTAGAGGTTTGAGTGTTTGGCTGGTTTTGAGCGTTTGGTTGGTTTTTAGCCATGGGATCGAATATATGCCAGTAACCTTCTGGGATATCTAGGAGGGTATTCCTAGGTTGGGTGGGAACGGTTTTGACAGGGATCTTTTTAATAGCGCTTCCTTTATCTGGAATAATGGGAATACCGGGTGTTTGAGGAGATTGAATCTCTTCAACAATGACTTTCGTAGCACTCCCCTTATCTGGGCTATCTAATGACTGATTTGTTTCAAGAGGAGATTTTGGTTCCTTGGTTTCCCCTGTTTCTCCTTCTCCTTCGCAAAAGTTGCTAGAGTTCCCTTCCGGCAATAATTCTGGAGTGGAATTTTCAACTTCTTGAAAGTCCTGCTCCTCAGTTTGACTATGCACCTCAGCACAGGCTACAGATGGTGATCCTGTGGCCTGAAGGGAACTAGTAGGCAGTTTGGAAGTGTTTTTCTTGAAGCCTACCGATGGCTGAGACTCTGTTTTCTTATAGGTTTCGTCTATGAAGGTCGTTCGGCCAAGGGTCACCGGCCCCTTAGCTTTTTCAGGTTTGGATGGGGGTTTGATATTCTTTTCTGGTCTTTTCTGCTTAGTCATGCACTCAAAAATAAACTACGAACTTCTATTCAAACAAGAAACAACAAATCTATTAGGAAAGCGGATAATGAGCAGGTCTTTTACATGCTCTGCACGTAGGTTCTTACCTTCCGTTTTTAGGATCCAACTCCTCCCTAGCAGGCTTGTACACTACTCTGAAAAAAAGACAAATGGCTACACTCTTTCCCCGGCAACGGCGCCAAAATGTAGAGCTATAAAAAGGGTCTCTTTCACCTCTATTCACCTCACATTAATATATCAACCCGAGAGCGTTTTGTCATTACAAAGAGTGACTCAATCCGAGGCTCATTCGTCAGAGTAATGCTAGTAGTACAGTGCTTTAAGAAATACAAGAGTAAATGGATGCTTAACTGAAATCAAATTACTTTAAAGAAATAAATCACACACTCAAGAAACTCAATAGCTCATCAGTCAAGGGTTCGGTCATGATAAACCATTCCTTCAGAAACTGATAGAAAAGAACTAAAGCATAGATCACAAGCCTGGGAGCTAAACAGTGACTGATACTGCTCACTACAGTCTTAGATCATCTCTCACAGCAAACCATCAAATGCAGATAAATAGATCAGCAAAGGACATAAAGGATTAAACCATAATTCTAAAATGGAACAGCAACTCTAAAATGGAACGGCAAATGAATACTAAGTCCCGCGGGTTATAATCAAACTCAATCTATACACTCTTTGCAATCAAGGAACATTCTATCATTCTAAAGGCGAATTACACAAATCATATTAATGGAACAGCAATAACGATTAACGAATTATGGGACAATACTGATTCAGTGAAACGCACGCAACACAAATATTGATAAAACAGCTCTGCAACATAACAGTAAGGATATGCGATTAACTCTTGAAAGAATAACGCAATGCAGAGTTAACACACAAGTCTAGTTGTAGAAACTTCAATGATTCAAACTGGAACAGAGCATGTAATATGAACTTGTAAAGCATATCAAACAATCGAATAGCAATAATAAACAAACCACACAGAAACGAAGCTGTAATGGTACATAAGCAAGTGTCCTTCGGGGCCGGGCCCTTAGCCTCCAAGGATGCACCGCTTTAGGTTAACGCAGACGCGAAGATGGAATAATCACCAGGCTTTCATTAAGACATTGATCAAAAATACATCGAACCAGTTCTCAACAGAGCTTAATAACTAAGTCTGATGTTTTACAGAAGATTACATAAAACGTATCTTATCTCGCCATTACTAAACTAACAGTGCTGTCTCTCTTTATAAGGACGATGGCGGAGATGTCCAAGCAGATAGATAAATAAAGCAGCGATCCCTCAGGATCTTCGATCCTGAGGGATTCGCCAAACAGTTAACTTCTTCATCCTGTCTTTGCTATTGCGCTGAGCTGGTGTCCTCTCCTTCTTACCCGAGCCGATTCACCTTGATCTTGTTTCCCTATGTTTGCGTTCGGTTCTCATCCAGAGGAACAGCAGTTATCTCCACTTCGTTCTTATCTTTAGAGCGGCAACTCTTCGTTTTCTTCTTTCCCTGTATAGAAAATAACCATTATCAGTGGCTAAGTTATACACATTGATTCTCACATGTTTTGTGATAGTTTCTTATGACTTTCCAAATCCATGATACAAAAGGTTCACAAATTGTATTAAAAAAGTCATTAAAGTAATCAGCAAAATCATACCTTTTCAGTACTCCACATATAGTAGGCCTATGTCTTACCTCTGTTGTGTATTGGTGATTTGGCTGAAAAGGTAGTTTGCAGGTGCTAGCAAAAATAGCCAAACTGTGTGCCTGCATGTTTTGTTTCCTTGGAATAACAGCAAAGTCAATTTCAAGCAACTCTTTAATCAGATCTAAAACTGTTTCTCTGTATTGGGTTAGTCTAGGATTGTACACAAAACACTCTCCTCTAATTTGTTTTATTATTAATTATGAATCTCCCATTGTAGAAACTCCTTTGTCTCCTAGTTTTCTAACAATCTGCAGTCCTAAGATTAAAGCTTCATACTCTGCCATGTTGTTTGTACATTTAAATTTTAATATAAAGGCATGACCTTCCGAATGATTATTTTCCATGTTATGAATCCAAACTCCTGCTCCTACTCCTTCTTCTAATCTGTTCACTTAGCCATCAAAGTCTAAGTGCCACATTGATTCATGAAATATATTGTCACTATCAACTTCTTTATGTTTATGTTTCAAAGTTGTGTTTTTATCTATGCCAGAACCTGAATTACATAAGATGAAATAATCCATATCAGAGTGTACAGAATAAATGGGATAGTTATGTGGTTGTTTTGCACTACTAACCATGTATTTCATTGGAGTTTCTTTGTAAAGCTTTTTGGGTTGACAAAATACTAAAATTGTGGCATATGACATGTCTAACTGTAGAGATCCCTGCAATTTTTCTCCCAATGAGCGATATAATAGCATTCCATACTTTGGAGGGATATCAACAACTATAATATCCATGACAATACCCTTACCTGGGTATTGGAATAGAGTGACACACAAGTATTTTATTAAGCCAAGACATTTCACTTTACTAGAATCAAAAGAGAAAAGATCTTTGTATGGTCTAGTGATAGCTAGATTCAATGTTTCCATGATTGACTTAGGCATTAAGTTGTGAGATGCTCCTGAATCTAGCATAGTGTTGTGTAAAATTTGATCATGAATACTCAAGCTAATGTAAAAAGGAGGAACATCACCTTCTTGATGTTTACCATTTACCTATGGACCAAATAAAAATTCTGGTTGATCATCATAAACATTAATAGAGTCTTCACCTTCTCCTATATTTAGTGTTTCAGTGATCTGGGCTTTGTAGGAATCATTTATTATCAATTATGTTAAAGGAACTGATATTTTCAATTTGGTAATTTCAGTTTGGATATTAAATGGAATTTGTGTTTTGCCTAACTAAATAATTTCTTCTTTAGCAATTGGAGTTTGTGTAGTCTTTTCTTTCTTATCTTCAGTTGGTAATTCAGTTTCTGTTTGTGTTTCCACTATTTTGTTATTTTCAATCTTCTTTTGTGGAACAGTTTGAGTTATGGTTGTAACTTTGGCAGCTTTTGAATTTTCAGCAGTTGTTTTGGGATCAACTAATTTTTTATCAGCAACAGATGTTTTAGGATCAGCACCAAATGTTTTATCATAAACTATTTTTTTAACAACAGTAGATTTTTGAGGATCAACTGATGTTTTAACAATAGTATCTGTAATATCTACAATTTTAGGACTGGGTGCAATTTTTGGACAGAAATTTTATGATTAGGAATGGAATTTTTCTGAGTTGAATTAGAGTTTTGCTGGGTTTCTCTAGGGAGAATTTGCATTACTTTGGTTGCAGGAGCTTCTACTAGTTTCTTCGTTTGAGTTTGGGTTGTTTTCTTAGTAGGAGCTTCTATGTTTTTCTTCCTCCTAAGGTTATATTGCTTGTGAACTTCATTAATGGAAAATTCATAACCTTGTTTATAATCAAAAGACTCTCCAGATTCTAACTGTAATTGTTGTAGCATGTATAATTCTTGTTCTTCTTGTGTAAGAAAAATAGCATTATCATCATTTATTCCCATTAAGTTAATCTGAGTGTCTTCATCTTCTTCATTTTGATGAGAACTTTCAGCATAGTTCTCTTGGAAATGAGGTCTTATTTGTTGATCAGGTGTTGATTCTGTAGATTTACTAGTGTTGGGATTCTTTCTAAAGTTTGGATTTCTTATTTGAGGACCTTGTTGTTGATTAACCCACTGTGGTTTCCTTTCCATATTTTCTAATCTATCCATCATTCTTTCCATGGTTTTTTCTAAGCTATCTATCTTAATGTCTGATGTAGATGGTTCATCCTTAATTGTTACTCTTCTTCATTTCTCATTCTGGCTCTCTTAGCTAAAAAATTTGCTTCTACACTAACTGCATTACTTTGCATTTGTTCTTATGTTTCTGGGTTTCTTTCTCTTAATTGGTATGACATATCCATATCAAAACCATTAGGAAATTTGATTAAAGCTAGATCTGGTGGGGGTTTGATGCTTGCTGGAATAACATTATAGATACTATTGAATCTAGTACAATAGTCCTGAACTGGTTCATTAGGAGCTCTTCTAATGTTTTCATATTCAGACAATATTTGTAAAGGATTCTTCTTTTTCTCCCATCTATTGATAAACAATCTATGGAAATTTTCTAAATCAACAATATGATTGGCAGGTAAAGCTTTAAACCATTTCTTTACATCTCCAGCTAATGTTTGGGCAAATAATATCATTTGAACATCATATTCATCAATTTCATGCAATTCAAAGTAATCAGTTGTTTTGTTATCATGTTGTTGTGCAGTGTATTGACCAATGCCATCAAATTGAAAGATTTTACTTTGGTAGTATTGGGGCATGGCATGTAATTGAGCTGGGAGCACCAAAGGAGCATATATGGCCACCATGGCTAAGATTCTTGCTTGCTAGGGGTAAAGTGGTAGTTCTTGGTGATGAGCTTGTAGTACTTGCAGATGAAGTTGGAACACTAGAAGATGTAGTTGAGATGCTAGAAGATGTGCTTGGAAATGAGAATGAAGTACTAGAAAATGTAGCAGAAATGATAGATGATGAACTTGAGGTGTTTGGAGATGGAAATAAAACTCGAGGTTGAAGAGAAAGCTTGGGGATGAATGAATTTGTGGAGTGAAGTGTAATGGAAATAATAGATGAGGTGGTACTAAACAAAGATGAATTTACAGAGTTGAATGAATGGTAGAAGGCTTAGGGGTATAAGCAGATAAAGTTGTTAATTCAACAAAATGTTCAAAATAAGCTTCATCAATATCCTTAATCAAAGTGGCAGTCAAAGCTTCAAGTTGATCAAACGGTTCTAGAGCTTGTTGATTTGAATCAAGTGAAACAATCTCCTTCTTTGTTTCAATGAATTGAATGAAATTAAAATCTATTACACTATCATAAATTGAACTTTCAGATTTAGTTCTAAACATAGAGTGTTCAAAAGATAAATCAAATTCAATGTCTTGTAAGCTTGATAGTACTTTGGGCAGTGAATTAGCTTTGATTAATTGACTAGTATTCCCTAGATTTTCTACTTTTTGTTTTTCTTTAAAATTCTATCAGGGTCATCCACAATTATAGCATGTTGTGGATCAGGATGAGACCTGGTATAGTATATTCTTTTGGAAGCTGGAATTTTAATTTATTAATGAAAGATTGTAACAACCCTAAATAAAAATTAAGGTGAAAAGATGAGGAAAAATGTTTCCATTAAGGTTTATTTAAAAACTGAGGACTGATCTCCCCAGTATAGTCGCCAGTATGTTATCACTCCAATAATTCCTAGGGTTGTTATGTTTTGTTTTAAAGAATATTAGAGGTAACCAAAAACCTACTTTTAATCTTAGGATCTAGCCTTCCTAATGCTCAGAGAGGGCTCTCTCTTTATGATTTAACTTTGTTGTTTTTAGTTGATTTTAGGCTAGTTATGTGAGATTAATTGGTTTTGGTTTTTATTTGGTTTGGTGGTGGAATTACTGATTCAAATGGATAGATGCAGGTATGTTTTCCATTGGGCTATGGAGTCAATGTATAAAGCAACAGAGCAAAATCAAGGTCTAAAGGAAGTGTTCACAGGGCAAGATAGCTGAGTAAATTCAGATCTTTAGGTTGGATGGTGAAATGGTTTCAATCGGGATAGGAGAGAAATTAAGGATTCTCATATCCACGTAATGAAGGAATAGGAAAAAGGTCAATCGAAACTAGGGAGAAATTAAGAATTCCCTAATATGGATATCAGAAGAAAACATGAAAATTAATAACAATACAAGACATAGTGTATTTAAACAAGTTCTGAAATAAAATTCCTGTTATATCATTTAGATTCAGAAAACATGCAAGTATGTGAAAACTTCATAATATAACTAAAGAAAAATTGAAAGTACTTCACTAAAGTGGCTCAACACATGAATCCTATAATATAATGCCTTTATTGCTCAATCTAGTCTGCTGACTTGCAAATGGTACAATCAACCCTCAGGTTTCAGATCATACAACTATAGAAATGTTTAGTAATCCACAATCCACACTCAATACTTTGAATGATGAAGTATTTATACAAAAGATATTACAAAATATCCTAAAATTGACTTAGGAATTATTCAAGGAAAAATAAATATCTTCATGCAAGAAGATAGAGACACCTAAGAGACTATATGCTATTTGTCCCTCTTTTATTTGGATTTGTTGTTTGCTGCTTTGATATTTTGCTTCTTTCTCTCTTTTGTTGTTGCTCAACGGTGGTTGTCTTCTTTATGTGGAGTGTTCTTTACGCTGACTTCCTTTAACTATGTTTTTCATCTCTGTTTTGACTTTAAACTATGTCTTTCACTGTTAACTGCCTGCTTTGATACTCTTTAACTTGTTACTTCTTTACATTAACCTTTGACTGCTCTTTTTTCACTTTTATTGGTCTTTTAAATTGCATTGCTATTTTACCTATGATATTTTACTTTTCAAAGTAAATCATTCAACTTCTCCCAAGCCTCTGCATCTGGTAATTTAATATTTACCTTTCTTCTGAAGATCTCATCAGCTTCTGTGTATTTTGCAAATGTAGGCTTGTTGATGAATAGATGTTTTACCTCATGTTGGAGGTAAAAGAGATTCTCAAAACTCTAATAAGGCACTTTTCCTGTTGGAATTATTTTCATGGCAGAATTGTTGGCTTGTTCCTTTGCCACTTCTCTGATTTTCTTATAATAATCCTCATGTTTCATCAATTTGTCATTGATAACCAAAGGATTTGGTAGACCTTTCTACCTCAGAACATCAAATTTCAATACGAATATGGTTATTGCAAGTTCCATGTTTTGACATTTGTCTTCAAGTTGTACCATTAAGTTCCTTTTAGAAATTACCTTTCTAACTTTACGAATTGTTTCAATTCTAGCACTAATGCCAATTTCTTCCAATTCTTGTTTGTACCTGGAATTAAGAAACTTAATGATTTCATTGGCCTCCTTTGGCTTCTTACCAAGTTCTTCCTTTACTGTCTGAATGGCTTCACTTGCTGCCTTGATCAAATCCTTATGTTCATAAATAGCTTGGATAGATGGCCAAATATCATTGACAGTTTCAATGATATTGGCCCATAGCTGCTGCTTGGCTTGGGCAAGTGGTTCTTTAAATGTCAGTTCTTTCTCTAACTTCTGTACTTTCTCAGTCAGTCTATTTGACTTCTGTACTTCATTCTTATGCATGATTTGAACTATTTTTTTCTCATCCTATAGAATTTTCATCTATTATTTAAGTCTATTTATTTCATTATTCTATATGGACATATCCTGCATTTCTTTAACCAGTTTACCTGCTTCATCACTAGGATGAGCTGTTGTTGTAGATGATTCTGTAGCTTATGTAATTGCTGATGTAGTGGGAAGTGTTGTAGCTACTGGAACTGTTGTGGCCACTGAAGCTGCTAAAGTAGAAGGAATTGTTGTAGTAACTGTAGGAATAGCAGTGACAAGGATTGCTTCCATGCTGGCCTTTTTCTCCTCCACTAACTTATCCATCTCATTCTCCATCTCTTTCAGTTAAGTTATCAACTAATTGATGAGATTCATCATTTCATATTTTTGGCCTTCATTCTCTAGAACTTCTTTTGCTTGTGGATGTTCAGTAGGAGGAAAATTGAGCTACTTCTTTAGTGCAGCAATGTCTGCATTCTTTTTCTTGATGAGTTCTTCTGCAACTTTGATGTTTTTAGGATCATATCCTACCTCTATGACCAGTTCTTCTAGTGATTTAATTTTGTTGTCCTTGGCTTGTGAGGAAGCCTTTTCTAACTTTAACTGTCCTCTGATGTTTTCTAAAGGATTTTGCAGTTTCTGGACACTCATGGCTTTGTTGGTCATTGTGTAGTATAGCATTTCACCAACTTTCTTATGAAATTCTATTTTGTCTATAGGATGGATATCCTTGGCCTGAACTTCATATGATGTTTTCTTATAATCAGTTGATGACTTTGGATGCTTTACTGTGGGATGTAAGAAAGTCATCTGCATCTTCCTAGTCTTGTAATCAAATGCATAAAGCAACCTGTTCTGGTCACTAGGTGTCTGCTTCCAGTATTGGGCATAAGTATCTGCTTTTAATTCCTCATTCCTGAGTTTTATTTCTTTATACTTCTGCACGATATCTTGTTCTTTATTTGTTGGTTTACTTGATGAAGACACTTCAACACTATGATGCTTTTGAATAATTTGAGTATTAGAGGTTAAAGTTTGGTGAGTTTCCTCTAAAACTGCTGGAGGTGCATTCTCTTTTACCACTGTGTCTGTATCAATGATCTCAATTGTCTCAACTTGTTCATTTACAGGATTTAATTTGGGCTTCTTCTTGTACATCAATTTGAATTTTGTTTCAGTGGTGGTTTCAGCTAAATATGATCCTTCTTCTCTGACTCTCTTGGAGTTCCTATCTTGTGGGGCTGGAGTTTGCAAGATGGAACTAATATCACCTTGCTTTTTTTCCTCTTTCAAGTATTCTCCAACCACTCTGACTGGTTGGAGTACTTCTCAATGTCTTTCTTGGACTCATGGACAAAAGGAGTAAGTTTAAACTTGATTCTTAACTTGCTAATAACTCCTAAAGGATCATAATTCCAATTAAAAATTTCACTGAACTTAAATTCTTGAAGACACTTTTATGCTTGTTGACCAGCAGTCTTGTTATTGCAGATGAAAGGACCAATCTGGTTTTTTATTTTAAATTGTGTTTTATTTTTGGCTGACAAGAAATTCACTTCATCAGAGTTAAGGATCTTCCTGATATATTCAAGAGCAAATAACCTAATTGGGAGGTATTTAGGAAACTTATATGGAATGAGTTGACATCCATATACCCTAATCTCAGTGTGGTTCTGGTAAAGATACCAATCTCCTGTCCTACCGTGTTCTGATAATTGCAAGATCTTTTTTATTTCATCATTGATTCTTGGTTGATTGCTACTGCTTAGCATATTTACAATTGGGTGAATAAATGAATAAATGAAGTGGCTGTAGGTAAAATCTGTGGAATCTTTCCTGATTAAGGAAGTCCAGAAGACAACTGATTGTGGATTACCTTCAGTGTCCAGTTTTTCAAGGCTTACTACAAACCTATTAGATTGGAAGTATAAGAACATGTGAAACAAAACTGAAGAATATTTGAATACACCTTTTTCAGGAAATTTAATTAGTTTCTCATTAATACCATCTGATAAGTACTGAGAAAATGGACTGAAAATGGACAGAAAACCTTGTATTGAAGCATCTACAAACTCATTTGTGAAATAGCCTAAAATGCAAGACAACATTGTGATAATTTGTCTTGTTCTTTCTGAGAAAATTAAGGTTGCATAGGGAGGGTTTCTCTTTTGGGTTTCAACTGATGAAGGCAAAAGGTTTGGAAGATCTGAAACCTCTTTGGATAGTCAATTTTCAGATATAAATCAGTAAGGATTTCAATTGACAAAGGGGCTTCATCAGGTCTATGTTAGATTTGAAGAATTTGGTTTATGGATTCAGCAGTAATGGTGAACAAGGTCTCCTTGTTGTGGCTTATTAAGGCTCTTTCATTTGGAAGATAGTTAATTTGACATAATCTGATGATCTATGGGAACTGGAAAGTCCGTGGGAGGACATATTTGGGAAAATTTGATTCCCAAAGATGAATGTCATCAGCTTGGTCCATGAATTTATCATGGCTCCAGCAGTGGAGCTCAAGGAGGTTGAAATTAGTGATAGGGTCAATGATTTTGAAGTCTCTGTCTGTAAGGGGGGTATGTTCAACATCAATAACTGGAGGTTGCAGGGGATTGACTGTTATAATGCCTTGGGAAGCCATAGTTTTGTTAATTTTAATCAATTGATTACTCTCTATGATCAAGAAATAAGCTCAGGCCCTTAGGAATACTCTGAGACGATGATTACAATCTGAAAAAAGGGTTTTGGAGGTAACAATAACTTTTCTATGATCTGCAAGGCTTTTGAAACTGGTTCAATTAACTATCTTATTACTTGTTTGCTTAATAACAAGTCTTGACTCTTTAGGAATACTTGGAAAATGAAGCTTTGGTATGCAAAAGGGTTCTCTGGGGGTAGCAGATGCTTTCTGAGGCTTCAATGGTCTTTATACTTCTTCGGACTGGTTCTACAACGATTTTGGGAGTGAAAGGATTCAATTCTGGTTGAATTTGGCTTAAAACTAGGCCGACACCGGTTGCTTTAATTGAAATCAGGTCCACAAGACTTCTTCTCCACAATCTTTAACAGAATAATGGTGAAAAGACTGGAAAAGGCGGCTTTATTCGTTTTTAACCAACAGTGGTTAATATTTGGGTGCAGGGTTAAATTCAAATAGCAGGGCGGTATTATTCGTACAGGTGGAAAACAGCCCAACGGTTTTCGCATTGCAAAAATATGGTAAATGGTTTTGGTTGGAGGGATGCGATACAATGCGGGGTTGCCACATAGCAGAGGAGCGGGGCTGCAAAACAACTTATTTCGCAAGCTCTTGGTAGTGTTAATGATCGGGCAATTGGAGGTACGAAATAAGATATTGGCCATTGGATTTGATCAATCAAGATCCGACGGATGGGCAAATGAGAAGGATCCATCGGGGAGTTGATAAGAGGCAAGGTCCGGGTTTTTCATGCGATGGGTTTAAAATACAAGTGGGACCGAGATTTATTATAAAGCAGGGTTAGCATGGTTTAGATGTGGGTTGGGGATTTATAATAGTGGAATTTTAATAGACTATATGTTATAATAAGATAAGTGGTTGGGGAAGTATACATAAGCGGGAGTTAATACATATGGGAGTTAATAAGGTAAGTGAATGGATTTAATTAAATATATTAAATGGGGTTAATATGAAATGAGGTTAATTAAATATATAAATTGGAATGTTAATATGTGTGAGAATATATATATCAGTGGGATTTATGAAATACACTAAGAATTAATGTTAAAATTGATATCGGGAAGGATTTTCATAGTGGGACCCGACATATGATTTTAACCTTTAGACGTAGGATAAGGGGGTTTTTGGGACGTATTTTAATGAAAAGGGAAGTTAGTAAAGGAATTTATTTTTCCAAATCAACATATGCTTTTTAACAAAGGAAAAGTGGTTTTTAGGAAGGGAAAATGGGTGAAGTAACGAGGAAAGGTTAATATGAAGGGGAAGGGGTATTTTTACAAGGGAAATGAGTTTAGAAGGAAGTTAGTAATATGAAATGACCAATTTCTGCTATCCATGCTTTGTGAAAATTGCTTCTGCCTACCCATCATTTACCCTAACATTTTTTCTTTATTTATATGGGTGCATTTGAGGTTGTTGACCCTTTTTATTTTTCTTTTAAAAGCAAACTGTCTAATTCTAACCTTATGACTTCCAATGGCTCATATTAAACTGATGAGCTCATTATTATTCTTTACCTAACTACTGATCTGCCAAGATTAAATAGTTTGGCGAGAGCTTTATTCTCTAACTATCAACATGAAATTTAAAGCATGAATTAGTCAAGATTAAGTTGTTTGACCATCATGGATTTGTGGCATTTTTGACAAGCTACAGACAATCTTATTTGCAAATTAAAGTAAAAATTAGTGGCATTTAAATTTGCATCACTTTCATGATCTATTTTTTATCTCTTTTTGGCGGGGTTCATATTTTATATTCTTTTTTGATATTTTTCTTTCTAGTCCTTTGATTTTTATTTTAGGACTTACCCTCTTTACATTTTTTAATATGGGAAAAAAATTTACAGAAATAAAAGTATGTACTATATTATAAGACTAATCGTAGTTAATTTAAAATTATGAATCCTATTATTATAGGACCCTAACAGACACAGTGCAGCAAAAGAAGAGAACATTCATGTGTTAACCTGGATGCGCTTTTGGACTGACCTATGAAGAGCTCGTGAAGCTCTTCCATGCTCATGCTCAAAAGAGGTTTCAACGAGGTTTGAAAGGGCAACCAATGGCCTTGATTAAGAAGCTATGTAAGGAAAAATGAGAATCTCTTGCTGGTGAGAAACTAGAGCCAGTTAGAACCCACCTTCGTAACATGATTCAGTTGTAGCCATGGCAGATGCAGATGTGTATGTCAGCACAGTGCAACCGAAGAAGAGAACGTTCGGGTGTTGCCCTGGATGCCATTTTGGGCATGACCCCTGAAGAGCTTGTCAAGCTCTTCCATGCTCGTGCTCGAAGAAGGTTTCAACGAGGTTTGAAGAGGCAGCCAATGAACCTGATCAAGAAGCTCTGTAAGGCGAGTGAGAAACTCCTGTAAGTGAGAAACTAGATAACAATTACAACCCACCTCCGTAACATGATAATTGTTCCTAAAATTATTTGGAACATTATTGGTTTTTACAATCAGAAGACATTCAATCAGGTCGAAATCAAGCCTAAGATGATTGACCATTATTTGGACGAGTTTTCTATTTCATATAAAAGAAAATAATGGAGAGAAACAAAAATCATACACACAACGAATAATTTATATTAATTCATTTGCATTTCGCAAGCCAGTCGTTTCGAACGGACAAACTCCACTAGATTTAGAGACCCCAACAATTGATCTTGGCACCTCCTATTGTCTTCAGGTGAAATTTTTCACCAATTTCTCTTCCTCGTGGTTTGATTTTGTATCCATCGGGTTGAAATTTGGCAAAAAGTTAACCCGAAATTCCTAAAATTTGCCTGTAATTTCCCCATCTTTGGTCGAAAGCTACATCTCTACTTCCGCTGTTTAAGCGATTATAAGGTGCATGCTTGATTTCTGCTGCATCTCATAGACACAAATTGTTGATCTCACTCAACCATCACCACCTCGTCTCTGTGGTTTGCTGGATTCTTTGGTCTGATATCTACATGATCGACATGTGGACATATAATTTTTGATTTGACGTTGTGATGATCTATCTGCATGTTCAATTGTGACAATGGTTTGGTTTGCTAACAGAAGAGAAATGACGCATATTATGCAACCAAATTGCAAGATTCTTATTTACAGTAACTAATAAGAGATGCATTGGGAGGAAATCCATAATGTACCCTTGTATTACCTGCGTTACATTTTATTTATGAACTGAAAACTTGTAATTTCCTAAGCAAACGTTGAAATCAGTTGAATCACTCAATGTCACATTTGCAGGGATCCACATCAGTATTAATAAACCACAGGATACAAGTCCAAGTGTTCATTTGCTCTAACGTTTATGGACCTTTCTGAAGATCTAGGATGTCCCCAAGAAGAGGGATTGGATGAGGAACATGAAATGTTTCTCCGCTCAGACCCCTGCATATTACGAGTTTTTAGCATCTTTATTGTGGAACTCATGAACATGAAAAATTCCATCATCCCAATTTTTTTTTCCATAAATAATTCGTAGAATATCAATTCCTTTGTTAAGGATACAAGCACGCAAAGAAATCCTTCCAACCAGTTAGATTCAAAGTCCCCACAAGTCAACAATGGTCAAGTCCCTCCAAAAGTGGTCAAACTTTAGATTTTGGCCCCTACAATAGAATTTTGACCTCCTGCAATTTTTGGCCCACCCGCAACTCTGAAATTTCACACATGTGGGAGTTTTTAGGGAAAATTTCATTCTCCTTTGACCTTGCTTTCTCTCTCCTTGACTTTGACTTCTTTTCTTGTCTTTTTCTGTTATTTTCATCCTCCTTTCTCAAGATATCAAACTTGCTTGATGTATTTTCCAATTGATGTCAAGTTTCTCTTATATATACACATGTTAGGAGGCTGAATCACCCCAAACATGGTGGACTTGATGAGGCAGGGCCGAATTGGTCTTGTAAAGACTAAAATTAACATTTTGGCTCAAAAAAAAATTCCTTTTCCACTTTCTTATCAAAGAACCAAATGGGACTTGACTTCTACACTTATGAAAAATATTCTTTTGACTTAACAAACCCTAAAAGCTTGAAGAACATGAATTACCTAGAAGACAAATCAACTTGAACATGAAACCCATGATTAAAATAATAATTGTTTTTTTTTTTTACAAAAATATACAGTCATAAGTACAAAGGTAATTATGAAGATCAAATCTAGTTACATTCTACAATACTCTCCCATTCTCTCTCTTTGTTTCTTGGTATAGGAATACCTTGAAGGAGGAACAAAATTCTAAGATAATCTTTCTGTTTTTTGGGAAAAAAAATTTCTGGTTGGGCAACACAAAATTCCAGGGTTTTGGTTTCGAACAGGTTCCCATATGGAGTACTGAGGTATTTTCATAGTATGTGAGGTGTTATTGTGGGATAGAGTCTGGAAAGAAGCAGCGAGGTTTTTTCTGGGTGTAGGCATCTCCTGAAGAAGATTTGCAAAAATAGGCTAGGGCTTTTCTGGCACAGGAAGGTCATTTGAAAAGCCAAAAAAAGTGCAAATTTGCTCTTGTTATGGCACAATAACTATCTTAGAAGGAAACTAATTTACTCGACTAGTTCTTGTCTTGGAAAGCAAGGTCCTTCCCTGTCCCTTCGGTGTTACCTGTCACAGAATAAGCCTTGGTATTATGTCAGCAAGCTGGACCCAAAGTGGATGGTTAGTTGGAGGTTTGAAATGCAGTGGAGTAGTGACTCAACATTCATCAGAGGGTTCCAAAGCCTAAATATAGTCAGAATCAAAGTTGCCTAAAGTGGGACCTATTCAGGTTAAGCATCAGGGAGGGTTTCCAAGTTGCGGGGATTTGATTCTTGTCTCTCGATCTAAAGAAAACTACTGAGTTTGTCTTCCATTCAATTTGTGGAGAAGAAGTCCTATACAGGCCAGCAAAGACACCTCCTGCAACTCATGATTTCTAGTAATTCAAATCCACCAATAGAATGATGTAGTATGGTAGGAGGCATATTGTGGTGAAGCCAACTCTGTAAGAGGGTCAAAATTGACTTCTTAAACAATGTAAAGCCCAAGAAGTGTAGAAAACATAACTCGTTTAAGTTGTATAATCCATATTTATGCAGGAACACAATAAAATACAGAATTAGACATAAACATAGAGATGCAATGGAAATAATACTTCATTTCATTAATATCAAATAATTGAAATGTATTTACAGACAGAATGGAAGTAAACTAGCTAGGGTGATGGTAGCTTATCTCTGAGAAGAGATGTGGCGGATACATGCCTCTGAAATGTGTTATAATGAGGCTCGAGGGCCTATTTATTATTGAGAAACAATGGAAAACTCTAAACATCCAAAAACCTAACCCTAGGAGATGAAGCACCAAAACTATGGGCCCCATTTGAATAAATTGGTATTTCAACTTCCCGGGGACATAACTTTGGCATACGATCTTCGTTTGACGCGCAGCATACCTCGTTAAAAAGATCTATCTGATTAAAACATTTGATGTGAGCAACATCGTTCCATCGTTCCATGGATTGATGTTTCTCCCGGTTTTCCCAAAAAACGTCGTTTAGGGCCTCAAAATGGCTCCAAAAGTTTAGGACCCAAAAAACTGCTAAAAATAGTAAGTTGTGTTGAAATTGAAAAACTGAAAGAATCGATGGTGGGGGTTCAGATGGAATAGGTGGGTGGCCACCAATATCCACGTGGCTCATTAGGGCCTCCAAATGGCTCTGAAAGTTCAAGAACTGACAACCTGCTAAAAATAGTAAGTTGTGCTGAAAGTGAAAAACTGAAAGAATTGATAGTGCGGGTCCAAATGGAATAGGTGGGTGGTCACCAATATCCATGAGGATTAGAGAATTTACTCAAATTAGTTCTTGTAATGGAAAGCGAATTTTATCTTACTATGGCACAATAAATATCTTTAGAAGGCATCAAATTTACTTGACTAGTTCTTGTCTTGGCAAGCAAGGTCCTTGCCTCTCCCTTCGGTGTTACCCGTCATAGAACAAGCCTTGGTATTATCTCAGCAAGCTGGACCCAAAGTGGATGGTTAGTTGGAGGTTTAAAAGGTAGTGGAGTAGTGACTCAGGAGTCATCAGAGGGTTCCAAAGCCTAAATATAGTCTGAATCAGATTTTCCTAAAGCGGGACCTATTCAGGTTAAGCATTAAGGAGGGTTTCCAAGTTGCGAGGATTTGATTCTTGTCTCTAGATCCAAAGGAAACTACTGAGTTTGTCTTCCATTCAATCTGTGGAGAACAAGTCCTATACAGGCCAGCAAAGACACCTCCTGCAATTTGTGATTGCCAGTAATTTAGATCCTCCAATAGAATGATGTAGTCTGGTAGGAGGCATATTGTGGTGAAGCCAACTCTGTAACATGGTCATAATTGACTTCTTAGACAATGTAAAGCCCAAGAAGTGTAGGAAACATAACTCATTTAAGTTGTGACTCCCGGATAGAGTAACTGATATTGTGGAATTTGTATTTAACTTGTGGTTCATAGTTCTCATCAATGAGGAGCTGAAGTTGTTTGAATTGAATTTCATGCTGTGACTCTGGGTTTATATGACAATGGCTAGTGTATTGCCAAAGAATGTTGTATTTTTGTTTATTATTCCAGATACCTTTGTTCACTGTAATAATTGAAGACAAAATAGCAATTATGAATTAAAATTTAACCACTGTAATAGAAAAAGAAAGGTTAATTATCAAGAAATTCTAGGGTGAATTATCATAACAATGTACAATAATATCAATGGTAGGGGTGCACTATTGGATTTATTGCGTTAAACTATTGTACAAGAAGGATAAATTTTTTTGAAAACTAGGGCAAAATTACCCTAGCACATTACATAGAGGTCAAAAATTCAAATTAAAAATGTGCAACCTGGAGGCTTGCAACATAAACCAGCTTAGATTGTTTTGTGCCAGTATTAATATAGATGGGGTTTCTTTGTATTAGCTTAACGTTGTTTTGTGCTAGCATTAATATATATGGGTTTTCTTTGTATTAGCTTAATGTAAATATATATTTTTGTCTCATTAAAATGAGGATTGTGTTTGGATTTCTATTTGGTTGTTTCTTTCTTGATGCTTCATAAGTTGCCTAAAGTCTTGATAGATGTTTAGTTTTCCTTTTAACACTTATAAGTGCTTTTATGCAATGACATTCATGTTTTTCAAACATAGATACTAATATGAAGATCTTGTAATTTATTCAGGATATGAGAAGATGGCCTCTTCTTTAGGAAACGTGAAAACAATTTCCATGTCTACCTCTTTGGGTAACATGTGAAAGGAGAGGAAGTTGGGTGCAGTGTTTAATAATTATGGTAGACAATTGTCTTCTCTTTCAATTTTTTTCACCCATTTCTTTTAATCGCTTAAGCAAAAGATGCACTTTGAGATTACACTCCAGAGAGCGGGTAGTTAATACATGAGCCATGGAAAAGGATTTGTACTTCAACTGGGATGTCTCAATGACAAAAAAGCAGACCAGAGAAAAATGCCTGTTTAATGGAAGTTCACATGCACGTAAAAATTCACTATGGATGATCTTTCCTTGTCCAGTTATATTTGATGTTAATGTTTGGTTTTAATTTTTTATGGAGGGTTGTTTTGGCATATAATCTTGCATTCAATTGCACTCTTATTGACAGCTCATTCTAATTGTCTTGCAGGCAGGTGTGAACAAACTTGTTGATCTTGTTGGAGTCACCCTTGGACCGAAGGGCACAAATGTTGTTTTGGGGAGAAAGTATGGTTCTCTAAAAATAGTAAACAATGGCATGACAGTAGCTAAGTAGGTAATTTGTAGATGTGTGTTCTAGTTTTCTTTTTAATGTTGTATTAATTTCCCCTTCCTAAATGTCTTAGATATTGTAGGAAAAATTTTCAAACTGAAAGGTAAAATACAATATATTTATTAATCAACGGTCTACTTGGCCTGTGGACTAGTCACATGAGAGTAATGAATAAAGATTTTAACAACTGAAAATAAAGAGTTGTGGCCGAGTCAAGTTCTATTGTAATGGACAATCTAATGAAATTTATTTCAATGCCATGGTTTCAGCTTCTTGACAGGTTGAGTTAGAGGACCCAATTGAAAATATTGGGGCCAATTTGGTAAGACAAGCTACAACAAAGACAAATAATTTAGTTGGGGATGGAACTACCACATATGTTGTGCTTGCACAGGGTTTAATAAGTGAAGGTGTAAAGGTAATTTTTTTCCACTAGTATTGGTTTAAGACCTATTCATTTTAGTAGGGTTTTGTTGTGTTTTTTTTTTTAGTTTTGGTTTGGGATTTAATGAGTTTAAGATGGTATTTGAATGAAAAAATTTTCATTAGGTATTTGAAAATTTTGATCCTTTTGTCAATTTTTATGAGCTTGTTAGGAAGGACCAACAGACAAAGATTGTAACTTAAATTTATGAAATAGAATTTGAAATGAAACATTTTTGTTTAAGTTGTTGCAGCAGGTGCAAATCCCATTCAAATTACTAGGGGCATTGACATGACAACAAAGGCATTTATTTCAGAACTCAAAAGTTTATCAAATGTTGTGTAACCAGCTCCAAATATAGAAGAAAAGAGATATCAACGCCTTAGAAATAAGCCACTTCAAGGGGGCAACCTCCAATACATTACATGAATGAAAAATTCTTGGATGATACAATTTACAAAACCTTCTTTCTATATATAGGAGTCCATGGGGACATAATGTAATCCTAGTGGGCCACAATGTAATCCTAGACGACCTAACAATAATAATTTAAGGGCACAATAATAACAAAATGGGGGTTACAAGGGTACAATAATAACAATAAGGGGGTTACACTAACAATAATAAGGGACTATACTAGTAATATAGGGACCTAACATGCCCCTCTCCTTGAAAAAAAGTGTTGTCCTCAACGCTTGAGTAGCTCTGGGTGCTTTTGTATAAAATTCTCATCCTCCCATGTAGAATCTTCAGTGGGTAAGTTCTTCCACTTGATGAGATACTCTGAAATTGATCGATTCCGTAGTTGTCGAGTTCTTGTTTCCATGATTGCTTCTGGTTCCAATATGATTTTCCTTCCTCATCAAGTTCTGGAAATATTGTTTGAACTGGAAGATTTTCACCTATAACCTTCTTTAAGCATGAAACATGGAAAGCTGGATGTACTCGCGAAGAAGCAGGAAGCTCCAATTTGTATGCCATAGTACCAATCTTTTGCAACACCTTGTAAGGACCATAGTACTTTAGCGATAATTTATTATCCTTCTTAGCTTGCTTGAGGGACATTTGTTTGTATGGTTGTAGCCGTAAAAATACCCAATCTCCTACATCAAAACTTCTCTCGCTGCGATGTTGATCTGCCTGTTGTTTCATTCTATTTTGTGCCAAATTCAGGTTATCCTTTAAGAGTTGGAGAACTTCTTGCTGATGCTCGATGTGATCTTCGACTGCTTGAACCTTCGAATTTTCCCTTAAAGATGATGTAATCGATGGTGGATGATATCCATAAAGTGCCATAAATGGGGTCATTTTTGTTGCAGTATGGAAGGAAGTGTTATACCACCATTCAGCGAGAGGTAACCACTTGACCCATTGTGTTTGTTTATCAGATACAAAACAACGAAGATATCCTTCCAAACATTTATTTACTATCTCGGTTTGACCATTAGATTGAGGATGATAAGATGAGCTATGAGCTAATTGAGTACCCAAACAAGAAAATAACTCCGTCCAAAAATTTCCAGTAAAAATGGGATCTCTGTCGCTCACAATAGCCCTTGGGCTTCCATGTAGCTTTTGAATTCTGTCCATAAATGTAGTAGCAACTGTACTTGCTTTAAATGGATGAGATAATGCACAAAAGTGTGCATACTTGGTAATTCTATCAACTACCACCATGATGACACTCTTTCCTTCGAACTTAGGTAAAAATGTGATAAAATCCATTGAAATCTCCTCCCAACGTTGACTTGGAATGGATAAAGGTTGTAGAAGTCTCGGGGTCTTAATTGTCTCAACTTTATTCTGCTGGAAAACAAAACATTCCGCCACAAACTTTTGAATATCAGATTTAAGGCCATCCCAAAAAAATTCTTTCTTCACCCTGTGGTAAGTTTTTAAAAATCCTGAGTGTCCTCATAAAGGAGAAGTGTGCAATTCCAGAAGAATCTTTTGTTTTAGTTGGGAATTCTTACAAAGATATAAGCGATCTTTGTACCATAAGGAATCATTTTTTCAACTAAATGTATCAGATGTACTAGGATCTTGCTGCAACTTTTGAATGAGTGTCCATACATCTTTGTCCTTCTTCCATTCATCTCTTGCTTCGTTTATCCAATCTGGTTGGATAATAGAAATGGCACAAAGCAATGCTTCCACCTCTTCATTCTTTCTTGAGAGTGCATCTGCAACAACATTAAACTTTCCTTTTTTGTAGATTATTTCAAAGTCATAACCCAACATCTTTGTGACCCATTTTTGCTGCTCTTCGGAAGATAGTCTTTGTTCCAAAAAGTGTTTAAGACTATCATGATCAGTTTTTACCTTGAAGTGTCTTCCCATTAGGTAAGTTCGCCATTTCTTTAGTGCATGTAGTATTGCTAACATTTGCTTCTCATAAATAGGTTTCTGTAAATACTTTCCTTTGATTGGACGACTTTCAAAAGCAATGGGTCTTCCTTCCTGCATTAAAACTGCACCAATTCCATTTTCTGAGGCATCACATTCCACAATAAAGGTTTTTGTGAAGTCTGGCGTAGCTAAGACTGGTGCTAGGCACATTGCCTCTTTAAGGTGTTCAAAGGCCTTAGTTGCTTCAGGAGTCCATGAAAATGCATCTTTCTTCAATAATGTTGTTAGAGGTGCTGCTATTCTCCCATAATTCTTAACAAACTTGTGATAATACCATGTTAACCCGAGAAATCCTCGCAACTGCTTTATGGTTGTGGGGACTTTCCATTCCTTAATGGCTTTAATTTTGTTAGGGTCTACTTTAACACCCTCATGAGATACAATATGACCCAGATATTCCACCTCTTGTGCTCCAAAGAAACATTTGGATTTTTTTTCATATAATTGTTTCTCCTGCAATAGTTTGAGCACCCTGTCAACATGTTCAACATGATCCTTCCAAGACCTGTTGTAGATTAGTATATCATCAAAAATACTAGCACAAATTTTCTAAGGAAGGGTTTGAAAATGGAATTCATCAACCCTTGAAATGTAGAAGGTGCATTGGTAAGGCCAAAAGGCATGACCAAAAATTCATAATGACCCTCATGAGTTAGAAATGTTGTTTTTGGAATATCTTCAGTCTTCATTCTAATTTGATGATATCCTGAATGAAGATCCAACTTGGTAAAATAAATTGCTCCATGTAATTCATGCAATAATTCATCCTTCTTGTGTACCAATACTACAGGAGTAGAGAAAGAACTTTGACTAAGTTGAATTATGCCCGCCTCTAACATTTCTGCGATCATACGTTTAGTTTCGCTCTTTTGGACGTAAGGATATCTATAAGGCCTGATGTTTGGAGGAACACTTCCTGGAATCAAATGAATAGCATGATCATGATCATGAATAGGTGGGAATCCTTTGGGAGTTTCAAACACCTTGGAATGATTGTCCAAGACTTGTTGGAGATCTGCAGAAATAGATGATTTTGATGTCGGAACTTCTAGTGAGCATAATTGTGCAATTAAGCCTCGTTGTTCTTTATTTAGAAGCTTTGTCATGACATTAGAGCTTATTATCCTTCCGGACTTCCCTTCAATACCCCATAATTCGACTTCCTTTCCTTTTGAAAAAATTTCAAGAAAAGTTCTTGAAAATTAAAAGCTACCGTCCCCAAAGATTGTAACCATTGTACTCCTAGTACAACATCACCACCTCCCATAGGAATGGAAAGCATTGGACTAGTCAATACATATTCCCCCATGGTTAGCTTGATATTATGGCATTTTCCAGAGCAATTTATAGTTCCTCCATTTGCAACCATCACTTGACATTCTGGTGCTGGGTATAGGAAACAATTTAATTTCTTGGCTACCTTACAATGAATAAAATTATGGGTGCTACCCGAGTCAATCAACACTATTACCTTTTTCTTCTTGATATGTCCTTCTATATTGAGAGTTTGAGGAGTGGTAATTCCTGCCAGTGCATTACACGATATGGTCGGATTCATTTCTTCCTCTTCTAGGGCTGGTTCTTGGTGTATAGCCTCTTCTTGTTCATTTTCTTCTTCCTCTTCACAATCTATGTAAAATAATTCCTTCTCAGCACACTTATGACCTTTAGTGTATTTTATATCACAACTGTAGAAAAGCCCTTTTGCTCTTTTTTCTTCCAATTTTTGTGGTGTCAACCTTGTAGGTTGTGGAAATCTAGGTGTGGCAACAATTCCTTCTTTATAGAATTGAGTGGTAGGCTTCCTTATCGCCATAATTTTACATTCAACTTTTCTTGCCAACCTGAATGCCTTCTCCAATGAATCAGGTTCCAAAACACGAACTTCATGTTGGATGTTATCCTTTAAAGTACTTATGAAGAGATCAATCCTGTGTTCCTCTGGAATATCAGTTACCCTTATATTCAATTTTTGGAAGTCCTCAATGTGCTGCCCCACTAAACCCTTTTGTTTGAGATTTATCAATTGGATAAAGAAAGTGTTGCTCTTTGTATCCTCATAATGTGCTATCATTTCCTCCGTAAAAATTGACCAAGTGATAATTTTTTTACGGGAGCAAATCCATCGATACCATACAAATGTATTTTTTTCTAAATGTAAAGTTGCAATGTGTACCTTTTGTGTGTTTTGCACGTTATTGAGATCAAAATATTGCTCCATCTGTAGTATCCATGTTACAGGATCATTTCCATCAAAATTCCTCATATCCATTTTTAGAATATGGTGGTTCTTCCCGCCAACATTAGAGTATATGAAATAACGATTAACATTTATTTTGTTCTCATCATGAGGTTCTTCTACTATCTTTTCACCATTAGGAAACATTTCTTGTATCAACTTTGTCAAACCTTCCATGTCTACTTTTAGATCATTCTTCATGTTTTCCATGTTGTTTTTCATGTCATCCATCTTAGCTTCCATGCCAGCTTCCATGCCATCCATCTTAGCTTCCACGCTTTTCTTCAAACCATCCATCTTCGCTTCCACGCATTTCTTAAAAACTTCCATTTCATTTTTTGTTGCTCTTTGCGAGAGCGAAATTTGGTGCACTTGCTTTTGTAATTTTGATAGATCATGTTGCAATTCTTCATCTTCATGAGTCATTGTAGAGCCTTCTGAAGGCTCAATGGGTATTGAATTATTTTTACGGGGCATATTTTAGAACCCAATACTAATATCTATTCTACAATATTCCCTTGTAATCAATTCAAATTGATTCTTCAAACGAGACTTATGCAATTCAGAAAAAAAATAACACACCTTTTTCTTGCTTTTGAGGAGCTCGATATTGAAATTGGATTATCTCTGTGATTGTGGCACTTCAATATTTTAATTTTGGCACCAACGTAGCCCTCTGAATTCTCTTTCGAATGCAATAGGTCTGACCTGATTTGGATTCTCCAAGACAACGTTGTGTCCAATCTCCCACAATGACCTAATTATGGACTGGTTCAGTAGAGCAAACTTGTACGACCTTCCACGTGTCACTGTTTCGTCCTTCGGCTCTAAAATTGACAGCAAAGAAACTACAGTCCGTGCACTTGTGACCACTTTTTACGGCACTCCAATCCGATGCTCAGAGAGAGAGTTATGAATCTTTTCCCATGATCACCTCTTTGAGATGAAATTCGGGAGCCTGAAAAAGAACTACCTTCCACAGATCATATCTCCGAAAATAGTGCAACCCAAGCTCTGAAATGTTTTGACAAGTTTCCTCAGGATTTTAGCTTTGCACCCTAAAAATTTCAGATTCTGAACCTTTGTAGAAAAAAAAGTTATATCGAAAATGCCACGATGACCTGTTTAGAGCAGTGAAACCCTAGAATCCAAAGCTCTGATACCAAATGTTGTGTAATCAGCTCCAAAAATAGAAGAAAAGAGATATCAATGCCTTAGAAATAAGCCACTTCGAGGGGGAAACCTCCAATACATTACATGAATGAAAAATTCTTGGATGATACAATTTACAAAACCTCCTTTCTAGATATAGGAGTCCATGGGGCCATAATGTAATCCTAGTGGGCCACAATGTAATCCTAGCCGACCTAACAATAATAATTTAAGGGCACAATAATAACAAAATGGGGGTTACAAGGGTACAATAATAACAATAAGGGGGTTACACTAACAACAATAAGGGACAATACTAGTAATATAGGGACCTAACATCAAAGGAAGTAAATCCTCATATCTTGAGTAGGCTGGTTTTCTATTTTTATGATTATTTGGTGTTGCATCTAATTGAATGAATTAGTTACCTAAGGTATTTTTGGTTGCAAAATATTTTTCATTTTTCATACAATATTTGTCTCGAGGAATAAATTTGGTTGTGTGGTCTTGTTATATATTTAATAGCTGTAGTTGTTTAGTCTTATGGTTGAGTTTCACTTTTATTACGAAAATAGTTGATACAACATTATCATTTAATCCTTACTCCAGGGTAGCATGTTGAGGAGTTTCTTGTGAAACATTTGTATTTTTGGAAATGTTGTTATGTGTGAATTGTTACACATGACACTTTGTAATCTATATTATTTTCTAGGTTGAAGACAATGATGTTGAATATTGCAACAAGAAAAAATGAAGGAGGCATCCTGAAACATCATCCTTGATCCTAGTTGGAAAATAATCACCTAAACTAGGTGGGGCCCACACAGGTGATTTTTGGCGCAAAGTCTATTTTTAGACATGTCGATCATATTCTATAAGTTGCAGGATGTTATTTGTGGATGGTTGGTCAAGTTGGAAAAATAGATGGACTTCTATTTTTAGACATATTGGGCGAAATCTATTTTTAGATTGCCAGTCTAAAAATAGATATGTCGAATATTATTAGCTCTTAATAATATTTGGACTCTAAACATTATCTTATTCTCTTGGAGCACTTGATTAAGTGCACGGATGGCACAACATTTGTGAAGGAATCACGCTATTCCTGAGGGTTTACTAGAGCTATTGCATGGAGGACTTCAACTATAACTCATGTGATAGAGTTTGGTGGAGTTGTAGAAGTAGTTGGTGGAGTTGTATTAGTTTAACTCAGTTAGACTCAGTTGAGCTAGTTGTATCTAGTCTAACTGATTGATACACTAGTGAGAGTGGTGTGAATTAATTATTAATTAATTCACTAAATAATAACTCATTAATCAACTGAACAATACATCAGTTAACTACAATGCATGGACAGTTTCAGTGGAGACCAGTGGAGAGGTAGGTGAAAGAGAAAGTGTGACTATCAGTTGTGACTATAGTGTTGCATTGTTTGCACCACACATTCATTGGAGATGCCAATGAGGATTGAACAGTCAATATAGGATGGATTAGAGTTCATTCAGAGCCATTCTTCAACAGGGATTACACAGTAGAGGCAGACGAGTAGGTGGAAGAGATCAGTGCATGGATTTGCTAGATCAGGACCTGATTAGTGTGTAGCGATTGTATTGTACTGAGAGCTTGATATGATCAGATTTGTATGAGGATTGTTACATGATCTCTATGATATACATAATATATGATAGTTGGGGTTTTTAGCTTCATGCTTTCCTGTAAATCACTGTGTTAATGTGTGTGAATTTTTATGGTTTCATGTGTGCTTTGCAATTGATTTAATTTCTGCATGTGATGATCAATGGTGGAATAGATTCTGTATTGTGCATGAAGTTAAAATAGTGTGTGATCAAGAGAATCTTGGACATATTCATGCGTAGTGCATATAATTTCTACATGGTATTAGAGCGATATTTATCAGAGCAATTGCAATTATTGAAACAGTTGAGTTTTGTGTTGGTGGAATTCGAATTTGCTGCAGTGTTTACTTGGTGTCGAAGTTGAGCATTCATTGAAATGTCTTTCAACGGATTGCGATTGGAGTATGCCCTTGAGGACAGCTCAAATTATATTGCATGGAAGGACAGGATGGAGGCAATGCTGGAGGATAATGGGTTGAAGGAGTTCATAGATACTGATATTCCTAAACCAGGTGCTAGAGATGCAACTGCACTTGACGCATGGAAAAAGAAGGTAGCAAGGTGTCGAAGGATTCTGTTGGAAGGTGTGAAGGATCACATTTTTTCTAGCCTTCACGGTAAATCCACTCCATTCTTGATGTGGAAGGCTTTGACAGAATTGTTCCAAAGCATAAGTGACCAGAGGAAGTTGGTGCTTAAAGACAAGCTCAGGAAAATAAAAATGGAGAAGAATGACACTATTCTGGTATACTTGACAAAGTTTGTCCATTGCAGGGATGAGCTTGGGAGTGTAGGAGTTAGTGTGGATGAAGAACACTTGGTGAGCTTGGCTCTCCTTGGGCTTCTGAAGAGTTGGCATAGCTACGAGGACTCTGTCAATGGTCAGGAGAAACTGCTAGGATGGGAGCGACTTTGGTCGGATCTTGTGCAGGAGGAGATAAGGCGGAGTACCAGGGATGGCTCTTCATCAAAGAATGGTGATGAAGAGGATTGTGCTTTGGCTGCCAAAGAAAGGAAAGGGAAGGGGAAGAAAAATCCTTCTCAATCTGGTGCGAATGGCAAAGAGCATGACATGTCCAAAGTGAAGTGTTTTCACTGTCACGAACATGGGCATTTCGCCACACATTGTCCATAGAAGAAGAAGAACAAGCAGGCTACTGGAGCTGCAGCTGGTGAGGCTCTTGCCTCACAATTTGAACTGGACTTCTCATTGATCGCATGCATGGTGTCTAGTGCATTGGGATCGGGGTGGTATTTTGATAGTGGCGCTTCCTTTCACATGACGGGAGATGTGAACCTTTTCAGTGACTTGGTGGAGAAATATCTCTAGTTGCATGTTAAGTTGGGCGAAAATGGACGATACAATGCGACCGACATTGGTACCATTACCTTTCAGAGGGAGTCATGTAAACTCATTCTTTTACAAGATGTAGTGCATGTTCCAGGTTTAAAGAAGAATTTAATCTCAGTCGCAATGTTAGAGGATAAAGGGTATGATGTTGTCTTTAGTGAAGGAAAATTTTTCCTTCACTACAAAGAAATAGGACAAATTAAGAAGGTTGGTATTCGAGCCAAGAATCTCTACAAACTTGAAGTAGAGGGGATTTCTATAGAGCTTCCTACTGTTGGGAAGTGCAAGAAAGCCATGCAATTGAAGCTTGAGAGGGAGCAGGATTTGCATTCAGGTAAGAGTGAACCTCGGGATGTGGAGCAGCCACAAGATGAGGATCATGGAGTGGGAGCAACCACTCATGCAGAGAAATTTCATGCCAGATGGGCAGAGGGAGTGCATGCGGCTATACCACCAGGTGAGAGGTGGGGCGACATGCATGAGTAATCCCAAGAGGAGATATCTGGGCAGGATTCATGGAGATGGTGTGGATCTCATGAATTGAACCTAGCTACGAGGAGCCCACAGAGTAGCAGTAGCATGGTCAGTTAGATTGATGCAGGCAGATCAAAGTGACAATGTCGGATATTGGAGCACAGTTCAAATTTGACAGCAAGTGCAGAGTGCATGGGTGCAGAGTTCAACAACACAGTGGTTCCTGAAGACATGTGCAGTTGGTACCAGCAGAAGTCGAAGAATTTGATGGTAGATGCATTAAGACTGATTGAGTTGTTTGAAGCCTTTCAGTTTCGGAAGTGTTGCAGCAAGAGTTGCAGAGCAAATGCATGGAGTTGCAAGGCACTTGCAAAGGTTGCAAGGTGAATGCATGGAGTTGCCTGTCGCATGCAAAGACAGTCCTTTCTTGTTGAGAGAGAGTGTTGAATATTGCAACAAGAAACAGTGAAGGAGGCATCCTGAAACATCATCCTTGATCCTAGTTGGAAAATAATCACCTAAACTAGGTGGAGCCCACACAGGTGATTTTTGGCGCAAAGTCTATTTTTAGACTATGTCTATTTTTAGACATGTCGATCATATTCTATGAGTTGCAGGATGCTTTTTGTGGATGGTTGGTCAAGTTGGAAAAATATATGGACTTCTATTTTTAGACATATTGGGTGGAATCTATTTTTAGATTGCCAGTCTAAAAATAGATATGTCGAATATTATTAGCTCTTAATAATATTTGGACTCTAAATATTATCTTATTCTCTTGGAGCACTTCAGTTAAGTGCACAGATGTGGCATAGCAGCTGACAGAAGGAATTACGCTATTCCTGAGGGTTTACTGGAGCTATTGCATGGAGGACTTCAATTAGAACTCATGTGGCAGAGTTTGGTGGAGTTGTAGAAGAAGTTGGTGGAGTTGTATTTAGTTTAACTCAGTTAGACTCAGTTGAGCTAGTTGTGTCTAGTCTAACTAATTGATACACTAGTGAGAGTGGTGTGAATTAATTATTAATTAATTCACTAAATAATAACTCATTAATCAATTGAACAATACATCAGTTAACTACAGTGTGGACAGTTTCAGTGGAGACCAGTGGAGAGGTAGGTGAAAGAGAAAGTGTGACTATCAGTTCTGACTATAGTGTTGCATTGTTTGCACCACACATTCATTGGAGATGCCAATGAGGATTGCGCAGTCAATATAGGGTGGATTCGAGATCATTCAGAGCCATTCTTGAGCAGGGATTGTGCAGTAGAGGCATGCTAGTAGGTGGCAGAGATCGGTGCATGGATTTGCTAGATCAAGACCTGATTAGTGTGTAGCGATTGTATTGTACTAAGAGCTTGATATCATCAGCTTTGTATGAGGATTTTTACATGATATCTATGACATACATAATATATGATAGTTGGTGTTTTCAGCTTCAGGCTTTCCCATAAATCATTGTGTTAATGTGTGTGATTTTTTATGGTTTCATGTGTGCTTTGCAATTTATTTAATTTCCGCATGTGATGATCAATGGTGGAATAGATTCTTTATTGTGCATGAAGTTAAAATAGTGTGTGATCAGGAGAATCTTGGACATATGCATGCGTAGTGCATATAATTTCTACAAATGAATTAGTAGATGTTGCTTCAGTGGTTGTTTTGAATAACTATTAAATAGGAAAAATGGTAGCAGAGGCTATGAGAAAAGTTGGAAGGAAAGGTGTTGTGACACTTGAAGAGGGAAAATGTGCATAAAATAATCTATATGTTGTGGAGGGAATTCAATTTGAACATGGTTATATTTCTTCACACTTTGTGACAAACAGTGAGAAGATGTTTTTGGAGTATGAGAATTGCAAGGTAATTGATGCAAAAGAAGTTTCTTCTTGTTTCTTTGTTGTGCTATTATTCATTTGTTTTCCTCGTAATGTGAGAGAATAATTGAAAATCACACTCTTTTTTAAATAAAACCCTCAATCTTTCATCACCATACACACTTGGCATAAATGTAGGTGGAACTTTGATGTTTTGCTAGAACGTGGCCTAAACTTAGGTGGATATTTGATGTTTTGTAAGGTTCCAGCTAGGTAGAAACCCTATTATATCAAGGTTCCAAGAAATTATGTTTGGTTCTTAACCCTTGCTTTCATGAAATTGTGAAATGATTTCCTAGTCACTTCCATCTTACCGGTATGCATATCATACAGCCTCGAGGTTGCTTTTGGGTTGTGTTGGTTTGTATGAAATTGTATATTGTGCCCTAACTTTTTTTTTTTGGTTTGTTTATTAAATTGGGAGCGTTGATTTAATTATTAAAAAGAAAGATGAACATTGCTAAGAAAAGGTTTTGCTAAATATATATTTGTTCGTGTTTGATTTTTCATTCTACTTATCAAGGAGTGGAATTGAATCATTATTTTTTGTAAATTTCAGCTTCTATTGGTTGATAAGAAGATCAAAAATGCAAGAGACATAATCACAATATTAGAAGATGCCATCCGTGTGAGGTATCCCATTTTTATCATTGTGGAGGTAATTGAATAAGATGCCATCCGTGGGATGTATCCCATTTTTATCATTGTGGAGGACATTGAATAAGAAGCTTTAGCTACTATTGTTGTCAACAAGCTCTTGGGTGCATTGAAGGTTGGTGCTTTGAAAGCTCATGGATTTGGAGAGAGGAAAAGCCAATACTTGGATGGCATTGCCATATTGATGGGAGGTAATTTTTTATTTGAGATACATTCCTGAGATAACATATTATGAAATTCTTTTTATTTGATTTTTACCTTTTCTTATCAAGATAACACATTTCTTTAAAGGGTACTAGCTCAATGGAAGCGAACCTACCTTGCAAGCATGTGGTTGGTGGTTCTATTCCATCATGCCAATTTAGTCATTGAAGAAACAAAAAAATTCACATTTTATATATATTTTTTTCAAAAGATAATTTTGTATTGTCTCTAAAGAGACAATAACTCGGATTAAAGACAAATTGTCTCTATAGAGACAATATGTTTTTAATTGTAGCTATTGTCTATTGAGAGACAAAAATGAATTGTCTCTTAAGAGAGAATAATACATGCATTCTATATTGTCTTTATAAAGACAATTTTTTAAGACGATAATTTGAGACACTCACTTAAAGACAATATTTAAGATAATTTACAAGTTTTTTCTTGTCAAGTTAAGACAAAATGAATTCTCTTAACAGACAATAATACATGTTTTTAATCATAGTCTATTGAGAGACGAAAATAAATTGTCTCTTAAAAGACAATAATACATGTATTCTTTATTGTCTTTATAAAGACAATAATTTAAGACGCTCACTTAAAAACAATATTTAAAACAATTTACAAGTTTTTCCTTGTCTCAAGTTAAGACCAAATGAATTCTTAGACAATAATACATGAATTCTATATTATCTTTAGAAAGACATTCTTATAGAGCAACACAAACTACAGTGATTAAGATACTCTGAAATCCTCACGACATGGTCAACAATGCCTCTGTCTTTCACCCACGCTCTAAATGATTTATTCACATTAAGGGCTCCATCATAAGCACTTTTGCTTACTCAACAGTTGGTTCCATTACACCATAGGTGAACCTCACCCATATTAGAGGTGAAACCTCAACACAAATGGGTTAGCAACTCAAGGCTCAACGCCTCCTCAAGCCAATGCTCTTCACAAAGCAGCAACTTTCACACTCAACTTCTTTCACGTGCTCCAGGCTTACTCACAGCTACTCAGGCTTTGAGCTCACATTCCCCTAGCCTCACACTTAGTGGCCTCATAACAGCTCAGAGCTTGCCTGAGTTCTTAAGATTCAAAAAAAAAAAAAAAAAACGCATACCAAACGCTCTCCCTCGGCTTTTGGTCTGCAACAACAACCATTCACTGGGCTGAGCAGTGACCACAGTGGACAAGAAAAGGTAAGAAGTCAGGTAATGAGATTCTAACTGCTTTGTGAAAAAATCAACCAGAATATAAGGAGATGATAGCGTTCATGAAGTGATGGGTGAGTGATGGGTGTGTTGAAAATATTAAAGTCACCTGCTAGCCTTGAGCAGGAAGAAAAGAGTATAGAGGCAGCAGCAGCAGAGTTTGAGTGCATAGCATTATGTATTAAAGAAGAATGGGAAGAACCGTAAGGATGAAATCAATGTTGATGGGCCGCAGCCACTATTGCAGAGGAGAATTAATTCTGTTATGGGCGTAGCCATTTTTGCAGAGGGATGAAGACTTTTGTGGTTCTGAACTACAGAAGAACATATTTTATTTAAAATCGGTCCTTTCGGGCTTTTAAGCCCTCAACAACTAGAAATGAAGAAAATTATTTAAATGGTGAAGTTCTTTAATTTTTGAAAAGGCATGACAAGTGTTCCCCACCACTTAAGCGTCAATCGGAATCGCAAGTTTTAACTTGCAGTGTCTTGTTGATGTGAAGATTTGCGATGCGATGCGATCACAGTCGCAATCACATATCGCAGTTGATATGTTTCAAAACTAAAGTGTATTGTTGATATGGTAGAGTTCCGCAAGCGGAACGTTTTCATATAATACACAGCAACTATTATAATCGCCCTCCGCTTTGTGCCAAGGTCCGCGGGTGGTCCCACAGACCACGCGGCATTATATTATACGATCGCAAGTTGAATCGCAATCAGGAGCACTTTGTATTATGGCCCAATTGCAACAATCATATGGCGGACCCAATGAAGTTATGTGACGTACTTAATATGATCATTGTGCCCGTTTTCCAATCGCAATCAGAACCTATTTTGTACGAGGCCCGATCGCACAGTGTTTGAAGTTCGGACCCGATTGGTTTATAAACCGGATTTAAATTTTGGTCCATCGCATCCGAGTTTGCAATCGCAATCGGAGTTTTTTATGTGGTTCATTTGTTTGGTTAGTCGCGGACCCGATGAATGTTATACAATGGATTTAAATTTTTTGATCGCGCGTTCAAAGTGCATTGTAAAGTGGGCCTCGACAATCTTTTAAATAGTTTATTTTTAAGTTTAAAGATATATATATATAGTTTTGTAATGTTTTTCAATATGAGTGACATATAAAAAGGAAAATCCCGAGAGTCTATATAGTAATGTAATTTCTTTTTACATAGAACAGTGAATGAAAATGCATAGCAGTGCGGGAAATGAAAAACACAACAGCGTTGTCTTTTGAGATACAGTTTTTTTTTTAGAGACAGTGAAGTCTTGGGTGTGCATTGTGTTGTACCAGCAGTCACTATTTTGAATCCCTCTGTTAGAGGAAGAATTTGTGACAGTTTTTTGAAGAAATAGAAGTTTGTTTTCAGAGTTGAAACTCTGTCTCCTGTTAATAAATTTTAATATTTTCTCTGTGTTGAAGAGGGGAGTTTTATTCTCCATTTATTGTTCTGGAATTTTCAGAAATTCCAACATGGTATCAGAGCTAGTTCAGGCTCTTTGAAGGTCTCAAAGAAGCTAAAAGAAGAAGAAGACTTGTTGCAGCATTTCTTCAACAGTGTGAAATCTCTACAGAAGACAAAGTTCAGGTATTTCTCAAAAGAAAACAGAGTTGTTATTTTGTTTAAAAGAGTTTGTTCTTTAGAAAAGGAAAGACAATTTGTCTAAGTTCAAAGTTTAGTTTAAAAGCAATGGTTGGACCAAGTACAGGTATGAGTATTGGAAATGCTCAGCTTCCACAATTTAATGGAAAGAATTATGATTATTGGGCCATTACCATGAGAGCCCTGTTTGTCTCACAAGACTTATGGGAATTTGTAGAAGATGGTTTTGATGAACCAGCTGATGAGCAAGCTTTTAATGCCTTAATTCAAGAAGATAAGGATATATTGAAGAGCAATAGAAAGAAGGACTCTAAAGCCCTCTACTATTTGTATCAAGCAGTAAATGAGAGTGTTTTTCCAAGGATAGCAGCAGCTAAGAGATCCAAGGATGCATGGGAAACTCTGAAAGTAGCCTATCAAGGTATGGAGAAAGTGAAAACAGCAAAACTTCAGTTGCTGAGGAGAGATTTTGAAACTCTCTGCATGAAAGAGTCAGATAATATAGACACATTTTTTACACATGTTATTGGGATGGTAAATCAGATAAGGTCCCATGGAGAAACTCTTGAAGAAAGAAGGATTGTGGAGAAACTTTTGAGGAGCTTACCCTCAAATTTTGATGTTGTAGTTACCACCATAGAAGAGACCAGAGATCTCTCAAAGTTCACGATAGATGAACTTCATGCCTCACTGATAACTCATGAACAGAGATTGAGCAGAAATGAAAACTCATCTCTAGAGCACGCCTTCAAGACCCGGATGCCTTCAGGAAGAGGAAAAGGTCAAGGCAGAGGAAGAGGAAGAGGCAAAAGTCAAAACAGAGGTGGAAGGAACAGCCCTTCACATTCACATGGAAGGAGCAACAGTCAAAATCAAAGCCATGGCCAAAGCAACATCCAACAAGGTGGACACCAACACCAACATGCTCAAGGACAAAGGTATGACCAATCCAATGTCCAATGCCATTATTGCAAGAAATATGGGCAATATGCCAATGAATGTAGAAAGAATCAAAATGACATAAAAAAAATAGGCAGAATGCTAATGTATCAAAAGAAGAAAAGAACCCAAGTAATGTGCTGTTAACATGTAATGTAGCACAAGATAGAGAAGATGATGTTTGATTATTAGATTCAGGATGTAGTAATCACATGACTGGAAACATAGAAATGTTTTCCAATCTAGATGAAGAGGTTAAATCAGAAATAACCATAGGGACTGATACTAAGATCTCTATAAAAGGAAAAGGCAGAGTTAGTATTCAAGCAAGAAATGGTGAGCAAAAATTTGTTCCAGATGTGTATTATGTTCCTGGTTTGAACTGTAATCTTTTGAGCGTTGGGCAGCTCATAAACAAAGGTTACAATGCAATTTTCAAGGATGATGTGTGCACAATAAAAAAATATACCTCCAAGCAAGAAAATCATTTCTGAAATACAAATGACCAGCAATAGAATGTTTCCGCTCAAGCTCAACATTGACTTGAAGGGAAAAGGAAAAAGCATAGCAGCTGTAACACAAGAAGCCTTTCAGAAGGAAGCAAAAGATGAAAATTGGTTATGGCACCTGAGATTTGGACATCTAAATTTTGGAGGATTAAATTTGTTGCACAGAAAAGGAATGGTAAGAGTTTTTCCATTGATTGAGAAGCCTAACAGCCTATGTGAAGGCTGCATCTTGGGAAAGCAACACAGAGAAAATTTTCCATCAGGGAAAAGCATAAGGGTGAAAGCATCCTTAGAGATCATTCACTCAAATTTATGTGGGCCGATGCAAACAGCATCAGTTTCAAGAAGTAATTACATGCTGACCTTCATAGATGATTTCACAAGGAAAGTGTGGATTTATTTTCTAAAATATAAGAGTGAAGTCTTTCAGAAATTTTGCTATTTTAAAGCTCTTGTAGAGAAATAGAGTGGGCTGCATATTAAAATTCTCAGAACTGATAGAGGAGGATAATATATATCAAAGGAATTTCTGTGTTTTTGCAGAGAAAACAGCATACATAAGCAGTTTACCACAAGGTACACACTGCAACAAAATGGAGCTGCAGAAAGAAAGAATCGAACCATAATGGAAATGGTGAGAAGTATGCTAAAGGAAAAACACTTGTCGAATGAGTATTGGGCAGAGGCAACAAATTGTGTTGTGTATATTTTGAATAGATGCCCTACAAAAGCTGTGATGAACAAAGTTCCAGAAGAATTGTGGAGTGGCAGAAAACAGGGAGTCACCCACATGAGAGTTTTTGGATGTGTGGCATATGCACACATTCCTGACAAGTTGAGGAAGAGGTTGGATAGTAAGGGGGAGAAGTGCATCTTTCTTGGATATTGTGAAGTTTCCAAATGATATAGATTGTATAACCCATCCACAAAGAAGTTTGTGATAAGCAGAGATGTGCAGTTTATTGAAGAGGAAGCATGGGATGGGAGCATTGAGAAAATAGTCAATGTTAAAAGTTGTTTATCTCATGATGAAGATGAGGAAGATGTGATTGAAATTAACAACTCATTGGTAGCACAACCTCCACCAACACAAGGACAGCAAGGGACACCTCAAGCAGCAGCGAGAACACCCTTGAGAAGAAATGGGAGTGCATCTCCAAGCACACCACATGGAGCAGAATTGAGTGCTTCTTCAAGCACGACTACACCAAATGAAAGAGGAACAAAGTTCAGAAGTATTAATGAAATTTATGCGCAGGAAGTAGCAAATGAAGGTATGAATTCCTTATTTGCTTTGTATTGTCAAGTTGATGATCCTATTCATTTTGAAGATGCTATTAAAGATAGAAAATTGATAGAAGCTATGGATGATGAAATTAATGCCATAGAGAAGAACAAAACATGGGAGTTGGTTGATCTCCCAGAAGGTAAAGATGTCATTGGAGTTAAATGGGTCTACAAGACCAAGAGTAATGCTGAAGGTAAAATAGAAAGACACAAGGCCAGACTTGTTGTCAAGGGATATAAGCAGAAGCATGGGATAGATTATGAGGAAACTTTCACACCGGTTGCTAGAATGGAAACCGTGAGAGCAGTGTTGTCCATAGCAGCGCAAAACAAATGGAAAGTATACCAGATGGATGTAAAATCCGCATTTTTAAATGGTGTGTTAATGGAAGAGGTTTACATTGAACAACCTCTCGGCTATGAAAAGAAAGGCCAAGAACACAAAGTGTGCATATTGAAGAAAGCTCTTTATGGTCTGAAGCAAACGCCAAGAGCGTGGTACAATAGAATAGACTCCTATCTACTGGAAAATGGATTTGAAAAGTGTGAGGGAGAACCCACCCTCTACATCGAAGAAAAAGATGGTAAAATGTTGATTATAGTTTTATATGTTGATGATGTAATATTCACTGGTAATGATGATTACCTTATTGAAAATTTTAAAACAATCATGAAAGAAGAATTTGAAATGACTGACATGGGTTTATTGAGATACTTCTTAGGAATAGAAGTAGAGAAAAATGAAAAAGGGATTTTTATCTCTCAATAAAAGTATGTGAATCAAGTTTTAGAAAGATTTAATATGCAAGAGTGCAAAGCTGAAATTACTCCCACAGTAATTGGATTGAAGTTGAGTAAAAATGATAGCAGCAAGGATTTTGATCCAAGTTTGTATAAAAGCATAGTTGGCAGCCTCATGTATTTGACTGCAACTAGGCCGGATATTATGCATGTTGTTAGTTTAATTTCCAGATTTATGGAGAAGCCAAAAGATGCACATTGGCAAGCAGCGAAGAGAATTCTGAGGTATGTTAAAGGCACAAAAGGACTTGGTATTTTATATACTGCTTCAGAAAATTTAGAGTTAGTTGGATAAACTGACAATGATTGGGCTGGAAGTGTAGAGATCGGAAGAGCACTTCCGGTTATGTTTTTCATATGGGTTCAAGAGCCATTTCATGTGCTTCTAAGAAACAACCAATTGTAGCATTATCTACAGCAGAAGCAGAATATGTGGCAGCTACAATAGCAACGTGTCAAGCAGTTTGGATGAGTAGAATGTTGAGAAGTTTATGCCAAGAACAGGTAAAAGGAACTGTGATTTATTGTGACAATAGCTCAGTTATTGCATTGTCAAAAAATTCAGTGTTTCATAAGAGAAAAAAACACATAGATACAAAGTTTCACTATATCAGAGAATTGGTGAACAATGGAGAAATTGTTTTACAGCATTGTAAAACAGAGGAGCAATATGTAGATATTTTGACAAAACCATTGGGGCAGAAGAAATTTGAATTTTTAAGAAAATGCTTGGGTATGACAGATAACCCAACAACTGACTTTAAGGGGGAGTGTTGAAAATATTAAAGTCACCTGCTAGCCTTGAGCAGGAAGAAAAGAGTACAAAGGCAGCAGCAGTAGAGTTTGAGTGCACAGCACTGTGTATTAAATAAGAATGGGAAGAACCGTAAGGATGAAATCAATGTTGATGGGCCGCAACCACTATTGCAGAGGAGAATTAATTCTATTATGGGCATAGCCATTTTTGCAGAGGGATGAAAACTTTCGTGGTTCTGAACTACGGAAGAACATAGTTTATTTAAAATCAGTCCTTTCGGGCTTTTAAGCTCTCAACAACCAAAGATGAAGTAAATTGTTTAAACGGTGAAGTTCTTTAATTTTCAAAAAGGCATGACAAGTGGTCCCCACCACTTAAGCGTCAATCGGAATCGCAAGTTTTAACTTGCTGTGTCTTGTTGATGTGAAGATTTGCGATGCGATGCGATCACAGTCGCAATCGCATATCGCAGTTGATATGTTTCAAAACTGAAGTGTCTTGTTGATATGGTAGAGTTCTGCAAGCGGAACATTTTCATATAATACATAGCAACTATTATAATCGCCCTCCGCTTTGTGCCAAGGTCCGCGGGTGGTCCCACGGACCACGCGACATTATATTATACGATCACAAGTTGAATCGTAATCGGGAGCGCTTTGTATTATGGCCTGATTGCAACAATCATATGGTAGAACCGATGAAGTTATGCGACGGACTTAATATGATCATTGCGCCCGTTTTCCGATCGCAATCAGAACCTCTTTTGTACGAGGCCCGATCGCACAGTGTTTGAAGTCCGGACCCAATTGGTTTATAAACCAGATTTAAATTTTGGTCCATCGCATCCGAGTTTGCAATCGCAATCGGAGATTTTTATGTGGTTCATTTGTTTGGTTAGTCGTGGACCCGATGAATGTTATACAATGGATTTAAATTGTTTGATCGCGCGTCCAAAGCTCATTGTAAAGTGGGCCCTGACAGTCTTTTAAATAGTTTAGTTTTAAGTTTAAAGATATATATATAGTTTTGTAATGTTTTTCAATATGAGCGGCATATAAAAACGAAAAGCCCGAGAGTCTGTATAGTAATGTAATTTCTTTTTACATAGAACAGTGAATGAAAACGCACAGCAGTGCGGGAAATGAAAAACACAGCAGTGTTGTCTTTTGAGATACAGTTTTTTTTTTAAGAGACAGTGAAGTCTTGGTTGTGCACTTTGTTGTACCAGCAATCACTATTTTGAATCCCTCTATTAGAGGAAGAATTTGTAACAGTTTTTTGAAGAAATAGAAGTTTGTTTTCAGAGTTGAAATTCTGTCTCCTGTCAAGAAATTTTAATATTTTCTCTGTGTTGAAGAACGGAGTTTTATTCTCCATTTATTGTTCTGGAATTTTCAAAAATTCCAACAGATATTAAAAAAATATGTTTTTTTTTTAAATATGGTTTATTGTAGAGATTATTTTGAGATTTAATAAGTTAATTATGACTATTTTCATAAAAGATAGTCATAATTGACTAATTTCACCAATGACAACATCAAACAAACTGCTAAGTCCACCAACAACATTATTAAGAATAGCAAAACTTCCCACCACACACGATAGGTTATGGCGATCATATTAAGGTTATGTCAATTGATGAAAACCAGAAACACTCCATCAAAACTAGTTATTCATCTCAAGCAGCTTCTAACCAGACAGTTGAGAACAAGAAACAAACATAACATCAAAATATGAATATCCTGCACTCCAGATATTTTCTTTTCAATCCATAATTTTATAGTCTGTCTTAACACAATCATGTTTATCACTCCTATTTCTAACACTCATGCCATTACATTAACTTACCAGAAAGTCAAACAACTCCGGGTAAGGTAGCAGAGTCCTTTATTAAGTTAAATAACTTTGGGTAAGGTAGCAAAGTCCTTTATTTGAGGGCACGTCGAGCAACTTCAAAGTAAATGGCAGCCAGACAGCTAAAAATCCTGAAAGGTATATACAAAACCAGTTCTATGAAAGCCCTCCCAACTGAATCAGCAGGTATAAATCCACGTGACAATGTTGATAGCATAAGGCCAACAATCTGAGATGTAACCAGAAAGGTTCCATTCTTTGCTGCTTCCAATATGTAGTTGGCAACTTTTTCTGATGTCTCGGCTTGGCTGCGGTTGTATAGTCCAACCACCTTTGACATCTTAAATATCTCTGGATGAGTCTCTATACCACCTGCAATGTATAATTTGAGATTAAAGATTTCAAAAACAAATACAAATATATGGATATGGAGTGTACTCCTATGTCATAGCTTTGTTTCAATGTCTCTCAATATATATGGTATGGAATGTAGAATCAAATTCAGGTATAGTTGAACTTTTAAGTAAAATTAGAGTTAAGATATATTTGGTTTATAAAAGAAAAATAAGTGAATGGGAATGTTGTTTAGATAGTGATACACTGAAAAAGTTAATTGACTATTGGTTTATTTGTGAAGATGATGCAGATTTGTCAAGTCACTGATTAATTTATAATGTGGTGAAGGTGATGCAGATTTGTTAAGTTACTGATTAATTTATAATGTGTGGGAGGTCACTTAGTGTTTGGTGTGGTTTGACCAGGTATAAGTTTAAGGTAAATTTGACCATTTTGGAATAATAACCTTTGACATATGGGATACAGGTTTGTTAATTTATTGAGTAAGTGTGAGAAGTCACTTAGTATTAGGTTTGTTAACTTATTGATTAAGTGTGAGAAGTCCCTTAGTATTTGGTGTGGCTTGGCCAAATACAAGTTTAAGAGAATTTTGAAATAATGATTTTTAAAATATTAAAATTTTATTTTATAAGAGAATTTTGAAATAATGATCTTTAAAATATTGAATTTTTATATGGTAATTTTATATAAAACATTTTTGATTAGTAAAGGAAATAAAAATATTTTAAAATATTTATATGATGTTAAAATTTGTTACAATTTGGTATCCAACATAGTCATGACGAATGATTTAGATGTTTATATAAATTTTGTTATTTTAAATTAAGTTTTTCTATAATTATGAAATAAGGTGTTCTATAGCAATAGCTACTAGCTTTATAAGTAATATTATAAAGATATATATAATTATTTCTTTAAAATTAAAATTAAAATTTATTATTTTTAATACATTCTAATATTTATAGCTTTAAAATAATATTAATTTTAGATATCATGTGGGGTGAAGAAGTGAGATTGAAACTAGTGAAATGAATCACATAGCGTCAATCATCAATCACTTCTGGCTCAAGGGCACTTAATTGTGGAGTTTTCCCCACAATCAAGCCCACTTAGCTTGCTATCGCATTTACAAAACCTTAGCAAGTATTGTGTCTCATGAACCATTCAAGTAGAGCTCCCTTCACTCTTTCTATTTAAGTATCGAGGGGTTTTTCTATAGTGCATTATATTAGATACCATGTTCTGGGATTCAATTGCGTTAAGTAAAGTGAAGGGAGCTCTACTTGAGTGGTTCATGAGGCACAATTCTTGCTAAGTCTTTGCAAATGGGGTAGCAAGCTAAGTGGGCTTGATTGTGGGGAAAACTCCACAATTAAGCGCGCTTGAGCCATAAGCGATTTGGGATGGTGACCTCCCGGGAAGTCCTGGTTACAGGGTGCAAGACCCAGAAGTGATGACTGACGCTATTTGATTAATTTCACTAGTTTCTTCTTCACCCTCATGAGTGCTAAGTGGACTATTCAAAAGTAATGAGAAATTAGTGACTTAAGACTACCCCTCATGAAAATGGTCATATATATAACTTACTTAAATTCAAGTGATTTAAAATTCAATCTCTTTGACTATATCTCGTTAACTAAATTTATTTTAAGAAATTTTTCATCTCTATTTTAACATGTCACTGATAATCTTTTTGGAAGTAACATGTCACTTTGTTTTAAAACAGACTTGAACTTAATAAGGCAAAATGATACTCCAAATTTCTTAGGTTTATGTAAGGTAATTAACAAAGTGCATTAAAAAAAAATTAAAATAAAGGTATTATATAGGTTTTATATATAATAGCAAAGTTAAAATAAAGGTTTTATATATAATAGTAAAGAAAGCAAATTTTTTTGAGGTTTTATGTACAGAAAAGTGCATATTCCCTATTACGATAAATTGATTTGGTAAGTTGGTGAGGTAAATAAATAATATGAATTCTTTTCACAGATTTAAGAGTGTTTATAAAATTGAATTTTATAAGTAAAAATGATTATTTAGTTTTTTTTTAAATTTGATTATAATATTATATAAAATAATTGACATAGAAATTTACATATATTTGAATAAAAATATTTTAGATTAAAAAATTATATTTTTTACAAATTCATAAAAATCTAATATAAAAAAATTATGTAAAATTTAATATAAATAATTATGTATAAAAAAATTAATTTTAATTAGTAAAATAGTAATAATAAAAATATTATTAATTAATAAAATAAAAGCCATGGGTAATTATGATAGAATGATAATGAGAAACCAAGCCCTTACATGATCATCAACTTTATTCTTTAATTACCCTCTAATTAGAATTTTAAACCCTTTATTTTCTTCTTTAATTACCCTCTAATTCTAAGTTTAAACCCTTTTTAAGAAAATAAATATATGAGCTTACCATTTCACCAACAATGGAATAGTAAAACCCTCTAACTATAATTTGTTAGAAATTAATGGAGAAAGTTCAGTTAGGATAGAATTGAGATTCTAATTCTAGATCTCAGATCCTAATATTCAGGGAGTGGTTCAAACCACCCGATTGTGAGAAAGCATATATGTATTAAGTTGTTCTCTTGATTGTACATATCAAATTGTGTGAGTGTGTTTGTACACTCTCTAGGTTCTCACTAGAGAGCCATTTCATTCATTTTATCATGGTATCAGAGCTTCAGGTCGAAGAGTGAATATGTGTGTTTCAGGTCAAAGAGTGAATCTGTGTGTTGTAAGGTCGTGAGTTGGATCTTCTAGGTCTGCATATAGAGACAGAACGAATCGGCATAGCAGGTGCGAGCTGTAGATTATGAACTTGTTTCCTGTGCGTTCTGACCAGCGTATTCTCCATTGTTCAACTGTGTAAAGCTGAGCAGTGTAATAGCCACGTGTGTCTGGAGCGCTGCGTGCGACCTGTGTTGTTTGTTAATTCAAGCCGAGAGCAAAAGTTTGGCGTTGTCCGTGGATCATTGTGGTGATCCTCATAATCTCCTGCAGAAGTGTGGCTGTTGATATCGCCATCCAAATACTTCAACTTCGGGAGATCCGATTCCTCCAAAACGCGTTCCCTTCCAACTATGACGTCCAGCTCCTCCTGTGCCCTTTTCAGCACATCGGGGCGTTGTAGCAGCGTTGCCATAGCCCATTCCGTTGTGTTGGTGTACGTATCCATTGCTGCGATCATCATGCTCTGCAAAATAAAAGACATCTCAGTAATTACAGACTTCTTAAAAAAGTAAAACAGGGCTAAAACTGCGTTTAACTTAAAAGGGCACTGACTATAACAGTGGACTTGACAGTGACGTCGTCGCTGCAAAAATCTTGGGCTTTGTCCACTAAATGTATCGTTTCTGGTCGATATAGATCTATTAGAAAATTAATTCCAGATTGGTCAGAATTCTGACAATTCAAAAGCTCGGAATTGAGAGGACAAAATTAAGTTTTGCTTGGGATTATTTCCTCTCCCATTTTTTTGTCAATTCCTACGTGCTGGCCATTTCTGGGACTGATCAAGACTTTTATGCTGTCAGAGCAAAGTCGAACAAGAGGACCGGCCTTAAAGATCCAGTGAGGAAGAACGATTTCAGATGATTTGGCACTGTGTCCGACTTGGCATTTTTTTTTTTTGTTTCATTCAGTTAGTTTGCTTTCAGCTTTGCATTGACATCGCTTGAGCTTGGCTTTCCACTCAGCATTGCTCAATTTTGGCATCTGGCAGAGTTTGAGACCTTATAGGCCAGTTAACAGAGAAGTGGAAGTTAAGCCACACACATATTTTTTTTCTTCTTCCATTAAATATCGACATGCAATCTGGATCTCTCACGTTTTCACTCTTCGAAAGGATCGTGAGGCACGTTATCCTTTATAATGCTGTGGGCATTTCTGAATTGTAAAATCCAATTGAGACCTGTGTATACCTCCGTGAAAGTTGTTTCCAGTTTGAAGAGGCCGTGACAGAGATCTACGATTGCTGTAGCCTGCAAAGGTTTGACTGATGTTCAAGTCCGAGTGCTGCGATATTATCAATTAAATCAAATTATATGCTGAGGCCCAATTCCTCAGTTTGGTTGGGTGGAAAGCATTCATTTAAAATATATTAATTGATTTGCTACGTCTTTTTCAGAAATATGTGTTATATGAGAAATTGTTAATTACGTGCATCAAAATTAGACATTGATAGCGTTGTCAGTTTGTTGAGAGGTCATTTGTTGCTCGTCGCAAGAGCTAAGGGCACTAAGCCCTGCGTGGCATAGAAGCCATAGTCTACAAGGTTCTACTATTGAAGAGCTACCAAAGGGAGGATTCCTGCCTGCGTGGTAACGTTGAAGCTCATAAGAGGACCGAGTGGAGTCGACATCTGGAAGCAAGACAAAACTAGATAAACTGGACCTTTTAACATGATGTATATATTTTTAGATATTTTTGATTTTGATGATGATGATATTCTCATGTTGGCATTTGGAGGCATTAGCATGAGTAGTATTTTTAAGTCTAGAATTTTTTCAGAAAAGCAATGTGGTTCTGTTGATGACCACGAGAAACAAGAGGCATAATCTATAGTGCAAGATCCTGATATTAAAGAGTCACGAGTTGATCTTCAGGAAGGATGTGAAGAGGAACAAAGTGTTGAAGATCAATTCGACAAGCCACATGAAGCTGATGGCGAAGACGTGGCAGAAGAAAACAGAGTTGGAGAGAATTTAAAATGTGATAATCTCATCAATATTTATGTGTGTGCAGATGACAACATTGCTGAAATTTACACGTGTGACACCAGAAATGGTGAGAGAAAACAGTGTCCTATTAAGCCTGTCATAATTGTCAAAAGGGCGAGAATAAACGTTCAAGCCTTCCATCACTAGGGAAGAAATGAGGCGAAGAGACATCACTATCTCATGGCAAAGAAAGTGAAGATGAAGCCTCATCCACGAATGAACAAATATGGTCTCACAAGCATAAAGACCAAGATGAAAACTCTGTTACCAAGTTTTTTATGTCTTTTTACCATTGTAAGCCTCGCTGAGATTAGACCAGCAGGCGTATGTTATCATATGTTATTGTTCTGTACCATTTCTCCATTAAGGGGGAGTGTTAGAAATTAATGGAGAAAGTTCAGTTAGGATAGGATTGAGATTCTAATTCTATATCTCAGATCCTAATATTCAGGGAGTGGTTCAAACCACCCAATTGTGAGAAACACTATATGTACTAGGTTGTTCTCTTGATTGTACGTATCAGATTGTGTGAGTGTGTTTGTACACTCTCCAGGTTCTCACCTGGAGAGCCATTTCATTCATTTTATCATAATTGAACTTAATCTTAGTTTTAAACCTTTTCAGGAAATTTTAGTTTTAAGGCTTTTTGAAAAAACCAAATATGTGAGCTTAATAGCAACTGAAATTTCTATGTAAATGCATAGTGACCTATGAGGTCTACAGTCATCCAGCATTGGTGTCTCCACATATCCCGGGAAAGCAACACTCACTCCGATGTTAAAAGGCATCAACTCTAGTCTAACTCCAGTCTAAGAGCCTCTGCAAGCCCTTGCACGCCATATTTGGTTGCAGTATAAACAGAGTTCCCATACTGCCCGTACTGCAAAACACATACATTGGTGAATCCATTGCTACCAGAACGTACAGTGAATAGGAAATCAACTTTACCCTGAATCACAAAAAATGAAAACGCTCTGCGACCAGATCTCGTATCTATGTTTCAATCAGATCTCATATTCTAAACTTGAAGAGATTCTATATGGTGCCTAAGAGATTCTATATGGTGCCTGTCTTTCGTGTGGTGTGATGGTAGAATTTTCTGACAAAATGACAACTAAAAAAGTGATTTTCAAAGAAAAAAGCTTTAGATAAATTTTTATTTGATAAGGATGATTCGTATTGATTTCTGTGTGAGTTTTTATGGTTCGATAGTGAAGATTAAAAATGAGGATAAGAATTGAACGTATGTTTATGGTTCAATCGAGAAGCTCTGATTCCATTCTTAATTTTCACACAATTCCTATAATAATAATATAATGTTTAAAATTATATATTAGATTTTAATAATCATTATTATTTGAAAATTTACTATTAGCATAAATTTAATTATCATCCTACTTTAAATATTTAATTAAAATAAATTCAAAATTCAATAAAAAAAAATTCGTCAATTTGTATGAAAAGTTGAATACATCACCTATGGCAAAGTTACAATTGAGCGAGACAATTTTGAATGGTTTGATATTATGATGCTTTTGATATTTTAAGGAGCTCATCATCCATTATTTGATATTTTGAGTGGTGGAAATAAATGAATGGTTTGATATTAGGATGCTTTTGATTTTTTAAGTAGCTCATCATCCATTATTTGATATTATTTGATATTTTGAGTGGTGGAAATTTATTTATAGTGTAATTTTAAGCTTAAAAAAATATATAAGAATTTTAAATTAAAATTGTATAATGAAAAGAATGAGGTTAATGTTATATATGTTAAAATATCTATTATTATATTATTTAGAAGTTTTTTTTATGTTAAATATATGGTTTTAATTTATCTAATATTTAAAGAAATTAAATTCATAAAAGTATCACATCTTTATAGTTTTGAACACAATATTTGATTTTAAGTTTGCATTAAAAAAATATAACGAATTTAAGTTTATTTTTAATAATATTATTTATATTATAGTTAAATTTTGTATCTTTATTTAATTTAATTTAATATAACATATATTTAAGAATTGATGTCTAATAAAGTTAGTTATATTCACCTTTTTATTTTGTGTTCTTTTATTATAATTATAATTATATATATTAAAAATAGTATTGGAAAGAGTGTAAGTATTAAGTTGTTATATGATTATATTTAAAATGTAATATGGATATTTTTTTTGCCGGTTCAAGTTTGTATTATATTATTATATTAGAAACAAAATTTATAGTAGGAGCTATTATGGCTTAATTACATTTAATCAACCCAAAAGACATGCATTGAATTTAAGAACTTGGGTGCTTGCCAAGGCATTCGAAGCACTTGGTTATTTGTTGCACAAAATTACAAGAAAAACATACCAAAACTATCATCATGGGGTTGGGTGCACGGGGCCAAGCGGAGGAGCCATGAAGAGACGATCATAATGGTGCATATGGTAGCTGATGGGATCCACCTAGGTCTCCATGGCTCGGAGGTGGTCTTGGGATTGCCTCAGTAAATGGCATAGACTCTCTAGAGCCTCAAGGGTCTCCGTCTGCTGGTTTTGAACAACATTGATGTAGGCCACTAATTCATTTCGATCATCGTACCTTTGTTCACGCAGGGTGTCTAGATTGAGCTAGATCTACTGGAGCTAAGTGGAAATGGCTTCAAGGGTGGCCGAAGCCTTAATCTGGACTGGATATTGGGTCGGAGAAACTGCCATGGCCGTTGTTGAATGCTGGCTCTTCGCAGAATATGAGTGGGAGCTCGAGTCCCCTGGTACATCGCGATTGTCCATGCCTCATCCAAAACCACCACACCGAGCTCGACCACCTTCGCACGACATATATTCACCCTCCTCTTCTGCTTGTTGTGTTAGGCTGCAGCATTGAGTTTCTCCAATTCCCTCAGCCCGTCAAAACCCATGCTCCACCCCTGCACCCTCGGTTGAGCTGGCCACTAACCGCGTCCCAAGCCTCATAGATGAGGGACAGATGACCGCCACCAGTCTCCACATTGTCGTCCAAGAAGGTGTAAAAGGTCCACCACCCGCATATTTGAATTGAAGGAGAGTCTGAAAGCTCCGAGAGCCTGAGGAAGAACCACCTAGGGACTGGGCCACAGAGGAATTGTTGTTGCATAGTCTGAATGTTTTGAGTAGGCACCTAGGCTGAATACTCGAACCTCCTGTCCAAAGGTGCGTCCTCCACTCTGAATTCACCTCCACCACCCTCATCCGCCTCCTGGTGCAATGTGCTCGTTCTCGTGCCGTTTCCAGGACACATCTCAACTACCAAGCTCTCACCACTACTGTGTGGAAATTTCTGAATCTTTACACTTTATGTAAAAATTATTTACTGTTAATCTAGTTATGCTCCTCCTACTTAGACATGTTATTAACTAAATAAATTCCAATTAAAATTGAAGTAAAACACATAAGAGATCTCCACCAATCTAGATCTAGAACAATTTCATGCACACATAGACAAAGTGACACAATTATTTCTAGACAAATAGTCCCCGGAAAAACCCAATGTGGGAAAACCGGTCTTCTGGCTGCTGGAGGGTTTTATTATTAAGAATTTTTTGAATACACCAAGCCTGGGTTCCAGATCTGGAACACCCGATAGAGAAATAATAGATCTACATCTCACTGGCTGATCTAGGGCCAAAATAATGATTGATCCACACCCTCAAACGATATTTACAAAACTCAGCCAAAATTAGGGCCTAGAAACCCCAGTGCTGCCCCTGAAGCCTCTGAAGCCCCTCTGACCCTCAACGCTGCTCTGGAAAGGTTTGTGTTACCCTAGACTCGGTGACGCAGGCCCTCCACTGCCCCTTAGGGTCTCTGCGTAACCCTTGAGGGTTTCCTGTTGAAAAATCATGATGTCCTTGGAGGGACTGTGTTGTCCTTGCTGCTGCAGCTTCCCTGCTTCTCTACGTTGTCCTCTGAGCTGATCTCTGCCTCTTTTGTATTCTAGACCCCAAGATGAGATCATCCCCTTGGCCTAAATTCCCCTCTCTACAGCTGAAACACTTCTGAGAATTCTTAGCAAACCTTGCCCTAGAATCTTAGCTTAGCTTTAGTGCTCTGGCTCTGTGTGTCTTTACAAATGACCCCAAGCCTTTCCTTTATATTTTTCTCATTGGGAAACCAATGACCATGATCAAATATTGAATCAATGGCTAAGATTAAAAGAAAGCTTGATCTGTGTGACTTAAGACAATTTCATCACATGTTTAATTAAATTCACTTTAATTATTTAAGTTCCCTAAGTTTTAACTTAGGAAATACATTAAAATAATTAATTAATTTAATATCTCCTAAACCAAATGAAATTTCTCAAATCCATTTATGGGTCTTGTAGATCAAGTGTACTCTAGTCCTTCCTCAAAATTTGGGAGCTAGAGTACAAATGATGCTACCCCAAATACACAAAATCTCAACATACTTCCCGACGGACCTGTCACCCTCCTCCTCTCAAGCCAATGGAGCTCAAGCCAGGGCTTGAGGGCCAACAGATGCTCTTTTGCACATACCACAACATTGACCTTCACCATCGCTCGTGGAAACTAAATGCTCTGAACGATGTCCATTCCATGCTTAACAATAAACTTACATGTTGTAGGAATGCCTACCCCGAGGCTCTTTACCACTCGCGCGTGGGAGGGTGGTGATTCGGCGGGCGCATGGCTAGGGACCAAGCAAGCCTTAACTACCCACTTCCCACTTGTCTCAGTGACTGGACACCCCCAGCGAGGAGTAACTTATGGATATTATTATTGTTTTAAGTATGCATTAATTTTTGTAATATATATATTACATTTTTGTTTTTTTAGGTTTGGATGGTAAGACATGTCGGGAATAGGGGGATTGAAATTTCGATCACGAGGATACACAAGGGCTTGCCAACATGCGTTTTTCCAATTGTGCGACCACCCACAGACTTCATATTACATTTTGTTATATACATATAGTTTTTTTTTTATGTGGATATAGTTTTTGTTATATTTATGTAGCCACCCCTTCCACATTTATCCAAATCCAAACTCACCAGGGTAAACATGAGATGCGAGTTACTATGCGAGACCCAATATCCAAGTTGATCCACTTATGGAAAATGGGGTCCACATGTCCAGAACTAACTGCAAACACCTAGGGACACATGATCACACTGTTATAAACATAATTTGATCCAGCACTATTTCATTTCAGTTTTTTTTCCTTAAATTTAATACAAATTTATATTTTTGGTAGTTTTCCGGGTTCTAAACGTCTGAGGCCATTTTGAGGGCCTAAAAAACATTTTCAGGGATAACAAAGAGATCAAAACAATGCAAGTCCAAATTACCATTATCTTCTCGGCCTCCTCATGGAGATCTTCGAAACGAAGAATTATGATAGTAAAACATAGATCGTTTGTTGAGATTCAACAAGATGATGATCCTAGTGAAAATTAAGCACCTACACTAGGTGGGGCCCACATGCTATTTTTAGGTGTATGTCTATTTTTAGAATTTTGAGCAAAGTCTATTTATAGATGGTTGAGAAAATTATATTTATGGATGGACGTATATTTTTGGAATACATGTGCGAATTCAATTCATGGATTGCATGTCTAAAATTATAATGCATGTCAATTACTATTATCTCTTAATAATAATTAGACAATAAATAGTAATCTATTCTCTTGAAGCAATTGATTTCAGTTAACTGATGTGGAAAAATAGTTGACTGAAGGAATTTCAAGTTCTAAGGCTGGTTGGTGGGACATGCAAGTGGACTTCATTGTAACTGAGTGATACAAAGTTGTAAGAGAGTTGGATGTGTAGTTATGTGAGTTGTAAAGTAGTTTAACTCAGTTAAGTGAGTTAAAATCAGTTGTGCTAGTTGTAACTAGTTGTAACTAAAGATACACTAGTGAGAGATCAGTGAATTAAATATTAAATTAATTCACATGGAGTGATCTCACATGCAACTAAAAATTTACTAGTGTTAACTACATGCATGTCAAATACAATGGAGACCTAGTGGAGAGATAGGTGAAAGGGACAGTTTGACTATCTGTTGTGACATTAGTGGGTGCACTCAAGCAACCACACACACATTGGATATGCCAACGAGGATTGCGCAGTCAAGGCAAGACAAGATCGAATTCATTTAGGGATTGTGATCCGCAGGGATTGCACAGTGGAGGCAGGCTATCAGGAGGCAATAAATTGGTGCATGTGTGAGCTAATTTTTGTATGATAGTGTGAGACAATTGTATATTGTATTGATAGCTCTTGGATTATATTTTTGTATGAGATTGTTTCATTATCCATGATATATACATACTATATGATAGTGGGGTTTTTAGCTTTATGCTTTCCCGGTAAAAACATATGTGTTATGTGTGATTGATCTATCTTCATGTGTTTGAAATTGGTGATTAAATTTCCACAAAGATTTAAGTAGAAGTATTATGTATTTAATAGTGGCATATAATTTTTAGATTAGGAGAATCCAGGAAATACATAATTGTATTAAAATTTCTACATCATATGCCCAAGTTATGACCCTGTGAAGTTGGAGGTCTGAATTACTCATTTATTCAAACACTTCGTGTACATAGTACCTGTAGGTTATAAATACATATTTGTTCATTAATTCAATAAGCTCACTAGAGAATCATAATTAACATCGTGACAAGCTAAACATGCAATCTTGAATCAAAACTTGACCTAGACTGCCTACAACACACTGGTCATTTCATCAAACACATGGCGAACATGTAATCTACAACTCATGATTTCATATTTAAACACAGGGGTATGATACTCATCTGAGAATCGTCAAGAAGGTCTAATTCCATCTCATGATAGCTGTAATAAAATCTATTAGCTCATGCATTCATTAACCATTCGTCAACAAATCAAACAAATCAACAACCATTACCACTATACATCATATAACCAACATATAACTAGCAAATGAGAAACATATACACCACGATAAAACAACCACCAAAGCCACATAATAAAAAGTACAATTACTCATTGAAATACAAGAGGGAAAAATATCTAATTAACATGCACAAACCCAACCAAGTCATGGACTTCCACGTACCACCTGACTATAGATTGGGCTGAACCAAATCTCTCTTTTAGCCAATCACCCTCGTGCCATATTCCTAGAATGAATGTGGGACTCACAAAAAAACCAATTTGGGCTTCCTCAGGCTTTACCGTGTATCCTGCCATTTTTGGTCAATGGATTCCTAGGCTCGAAACCTTCATCTATACAACTAGGATTTACTATGTATCCCACCATTACTTGTTAAGGGATTCCTAGGCTCAAATAATAAACATACACTAGCAGGATTTACACAATCCTGCCATATACCAGTCAAGGGATCGCTAGGCCCTAAACAAGCATGGATGCCTCTAGATCTCTCCACCTAAAACATAAGGAATTTTTTCTGTCTTCACCCTCAGGCTTTAACGTCTATCCTGCCATTATCAGTCAAGGGGTTCCTAGGCCTTTGGGAATTTTCCTGAGACCACCCTACTCAGTTTCTAAACCATTCGACCATTATCTCAACCAAGTAAAAGAACCCCATCACACCATGGCTATCCATAAATGGCAATGAAAGGCTGAAAACCACTATCAAACCTCACAAAACCCATGCCAGTGAAAACAAGAGAACCAAACACACACATGCATGTACCATGCATGCCAAAACTATCAAGGAAATATTACATGCAAATCGATACATACAAGTAACCCCACTATAGCCGCTTGATCCAACTCTTACTTGCTTGATCCTTTCTTCCCTTTACTTTTTTCTCCTTCCTTTGTCTTCCTTTCTCCAATGCTAGAGTGCTCCAAGAATGCTCTAAGTGTGCAAGAGTATGAGGGAGATAGAGAGAGAGAGCTCTAAAACTAAACTAACAAAATCTAACAATGACCAAAGTTGTGAATTGATCCTCATAAGCCTTTTTATCAATAAGTCCTGTTTTTTCTTCATTTTCCATTATTTTCCCTCAATTTCCTCCTTACTTGCAACCTGTGACCTTTCACCTTCCTTTTCTCACATTTTTCATTATTTTCATAAATAAATTCCAAATAATGCCTCTTTCCCTTTTTAATACCTTTTCCATTGCCTTTGTCAATTTCCTTAGCCATAATAAACCAAATGAACACCCACTAAGATGATTTTCCTAGAATTCAACTTGGAATGTGTGTCCCATTGCCATGGCCTTCTTTTTCCTTTATTAACTTTATTGCATGGATTTTAAACTAGGGTTGTTACAAAACCCTCTCCCTTGGGGGAACACTATCATCGGTGTTCAATGACACCTACAACCAACAAAATCACTGAAAACCAAGACATACTTCTCATAAGATTTATAACTAAGCTCAATGCAATATTTACAATGACAACCTGTTGAAAGAAAAACCATGATGAAGAACATAGAAAAATGACAATCATACCACTTATTGGAGCTTTATAACACAACTCGATGCGATATTTACAACTAGATATGCCTATATAGACATAACCAAAACCTGTACCAAAATTCCTTTGCCTCAACCGACAAACAAGGAAGTATACATAGATCACATTTGATCATCCATCTCCCATGTAGCTTCATAAGGCCCAAAGTGCTTCCATTGCACTTTAACTTGCTTGATTTCTCGATTCTGGAGTATGAGTTTCTGCTGCAAAATGCACTGAGGTTCCAGCTGGAATTCGCCTTCTAGCTCCACCTACAATACAAACCAATCAATCACATGATAAAAATATTTCACATACTTATTAAGGAATGACACATGGAAAACACCATGGACTTTCACTATCGAAGGAAGTGCAATTCAGTAAGTCACTGGTCCAATCATTTCAAGAATCTTGAAAGGCCCGCAATATTAAAGTTTCGGCTTGGCACATGATCCAATCCTCAAGGAGATTTTCTTAGGCTTGATGTGTAATTACACATGTTCCCCGACCTAAAACTACTTAAATTCACTGTGTTGATCTCCATAGCTCTTCTGTCTATCCTGTGTTGCCTTTAAATTTTTCTTGATAACCTGCATTTCTTGTTCCATCTCTACCAATGTCTCTGGTCCAATCAACACCTTGTTCACTAGATCACTCCAACTAAAAGGAGTATTACTACTCCACCCATAATGTGCCTCAAACAACTCATCCTTAAAGATTCTTGATACCCGTTGTTGTAAGAAAACTCCACCAGTGGAAGATACTCTTCCCACTTCCACTGCCGATGCATATCATACATTCTCAACATATCCTCTAGAATCTTGTTGACCCTCTATGTCTTTCCATCTGTATGTGGATGATAAGTAGTACTAAAGTCCAAATACGTACCCAACTTACAAATAACTCTTTCCTTATTAGTATGAGAGAGAGAGAAAGAGAGAAAGAGAGAATGAAAGCTCCAAAACTGAATTGACAAAAAGGCTATCACTGGAAAAATTTACCAACTGGTCCTCAACATTCTCACCTTTTTTAACTTCATGATACTCATAGAAATATGCTACATTAAAAACTAGAGAAACATTCAATTCTTTAGAAAACTCCAACATATACACATTCTCTAAAAACTTCTCTATATATTCTTAATTCTTGATTTATTATATATTTCTTTAAGAAAATACATCCTTCCTAAAATGTGCTAAGGACTAAATCTCATTCACAAAATTTCTTCTCTTCTATTCTAATCAACAAACTCCTTATACTTTACTACTTTATTTACATTATTCCTTCGCCAAATCTTTTGCTTTACTATGCATCAAACTTTAAAAATATATAATATATTATCACTCTTGTTATCGCTATTATAATTATTAAAGATATAACATAACAATGCAGAACACAATATACCCATTATGATTTTATTATGAGGGAGAATTTTAAAATATATAATGCTTATCAATGTGTATTATATATTTTTGAAGCCCAACCCTTTTTTTTTTAATGAAAGCATTCATACATATGACATATAAAAACATTGATGTGTATAGTAATGATGACGATGGTAATAATTATTATAATATTAATGATAGTAATAATAATATTGTCAAAACGAATAATATTTATTTATTTTTGTTAGAAACATCACACTATTATTTAAAACTTATTAAATTACAACAATAATTAAATACTATATGAGCCACACATAAAATCAAAATTTATTAGAGGTCAAGAAAGATCAAATAACTTTAAATGCTATTTTTTTTTGATTTTACACTTAAAAAAACACTTACATCTCAGAAAAATAATCCCTTTTAATTCTTTAAAAATATATATTAACATTTACTTTTTATAGAATGACATTTTTACTTAATAATATTAAATTTATACATGATGATAACATCTATGAATATTATGTCATTAACACAATAACAACAACTCATATATAGAAATAGTTTTCGACAAATTAAAAAATTATTTACATCCCAAAAAATTCCCTTTTAATTCTTTATCATTCAAAATCTATATTAACATTTACCTTTTATATAGTGGCATTTTACTTAATAATATTAAATTTATGTTACAACATCTACAAAACACGATGATAACAACATCTATGTATATGTCATTGACAAAATAACAACAACTCACATATAGAAATAGTTTTAGACAATTTTTTTTTAAAAACGTTATCCTTTCAATAACTTATCACTTCCGTTTTCAACTAATTAATAAGAGTTTTATTTTATATTTTCTAATATATAAATAAATAAATATGTATACATTTTTTTCATTTAATTTTAAATTAAGATTAGTATACTTATGTGATAAAAGAATAATCGAGTTTATTTCTTTGACATGGTTTAATTTTTTCAAAGTGACATCTTATGAGAAAAGGAAGACTTGATCACAGTTTCCACGTTCTTCCTCGCAGTAGACCAACTTGACAGCCACAAACACAAACCAATCTCACTAATCTTCACATTTCCTGAAGCTCGGCTTCCTAATACACTTCCATGGGTTGTGATCTTCCTCAACCACTACGCAAACGAGGCTCTTCTCACACCTCACCTGAACTATGCTATCATATTAGAAATTGAAGACTTACAAAGAGTTTAACTATTTCATTACAAACACATGAATTTATATAAGGATGCGCTAGAGATTCAACAGTGAATCTCCCAAACTAACATTTATTTTCTTATCTATATTCAACTATCATTGCCGATTATTAACCACTCTGTCAACTAAGAGTGCATTGTTGTCATATGAAAAGTGGCAGTGATTAATACTCTAACACCTCCCCTTAATCGCGACTTAAATGTTAACATGCCTACTAGTCTCAGCCTCAGCTAGATTGACAATGATACATTTCATTTTTTCCTTCTTGATAAAGGGTCCATGTTTGTTCATTTGTTGGTGCAATTTCATCTTCACCTTTCTTACCATAAGATAGTGGAACACTTAAACTATTAATGTGCTCTTTCTTGATCTTGATTGTGGGTTAACATTCTTTGCATTCAACAATGTTGCAGGTTCTTGGGACTTATATTACTTGTCCTTTGCAATTTCTTCAAGTTTTATTGCTTCTTCCTCACTATCAATATCTACACGCTCCAAATCAATCTTAGATTTATATAAAAGATCATAAAACGAACCCTACTAATTCTTTTCTTCCTGCTCTTTTAAGAGAGCTTTCCTTCCTTCATCTTTATCAACCAAATCTTTATGCTTAATTTCATTTGCCTCAACAACTTGATATTCAACCTGGACTACCGTTCCAGTGAGCAGTTTATTTATAAGTTTCTTTTCTTGCAACATTTGTAACCAATCTTCACTTAAAAAAATTTCATCATCATATATCACTTTAAGTTCAATTCCTTCATCCATAAATTCTCCAAACAAGAGAGACTCTAACACTTTGCACTTCACACACCCTTGACTCAGCGACACCTTCACAAGGATTCACTAGCAGCCACACCACGCAACAACCACACCAGTTGGCTCACCAAACACCGAACATTTCAACACACAACAACGAAACCCTTATTCGTTATAGTAGGCAATGATCACATTAACATGGAAAATTTTGCAATAGTCTTCCATGACTATACGTGAAGTGGATTCAACAATAGCCGACAGACAACAAAACACGACTTCACCAATCTCTGATCTAAAAATACTTTGGCAAAAAATATATATGTATGGCCCGCCAACGTGGCTTCAACACATATACAATCTACTCCGATGACTCCATGCTCTATGAGGCTCTACTCACTACACATGTCAACTCACATGCTTCACGCAACTTCTAGAACATCGGAAATCCACTCGTGCACTTCCACAATCAGCGCTCCACTATCGAGAATTCGATCAGCTAATCGAGCAGCGCTCACAACTCCTTATGCAGCTCGTAGTTTCAATTAAATGGCCTTTTCAATAGCGGCGAGCATTCACAACTCGTGAATGTTGTAGCTCCACCATTGGCTCAGCACTCAGCTCTTTCAGAAAACACTACGCAGCCTCTTCGTTGATCTCCTTTGCAGAGCATCCGCACACTTGCAACGCCTACTATGTCTCAATGCAGCAGGATTCTTCTACCAAATCGCTCTTCTCCAGCAATCCCATAGGTTCAATATTCCAATTCTTATAGGGCAACACAAAATGCAACAAACAATGATTAAGATACTCTCAAATCCTCACATCAAGGTCAACTGATACTTTGTTAAATCAGATCTTAGCGTATAAAAATCCCAAATACTTGCTTCACACTAAAATTCTAAAAAAAAACTCTTCATTAAACACACATTTGCAATTGTTCAAAACGTACATAAATAAAAGAGAGCTTATACAAACACAAATATAATGATATATAAATACACAAGAAATTTTTTGGCCAAATATTTCAGTGGATGGCATTTCAGCTCTCGGCCCTTTACAAAAAGCTCTCAACCCATTTCTCACTCTCTTTGTATTTCTCACTTCCTCACTTGTTTTTCTTCCTCACACAACCCTCCTTTTTATACATAAATATGAATTTATTCCATTCCATAAATTCCTCCACACAAATCTCAACTAAATCCTAGATTTATCCTTTTTTGGACTCAACTAAATCCTGTTTATTGAATTCCTAATCCCTAGATTATCTACCTAATTCACTCCACTCATATCCTTAATTATTTAAGGAATATTTAAAATAATCCTCACATCTATATTTTCTCTCTAATTTATTAAAAAAAGAGAAAAATAATTAATAAAATAATTAAAACACCTCACCCCCTAATTTACACAAATGAATAATGAAAATTTAGCTTGATGCTCCTACATCAAACTTTCCATGTAGAGAAGTTTCCATAGACTCCAGTCTATGAGGTCTGTCGTTTTTTTGTAATAATGTGACAACCACAAGTCCTGATGATTTGCTCCCTCCAAGATTCCAAACTCTGTTTTGCCGCTGGTCCTTCGAAGTATCATCTCGATTTGGTAACTCATCACTCACTCTGTCGATTTGATTCCATCGGCCTTTACAAAAATTGCTTCCGCCAATTTCTCAGAGTAATTCCTCTTTGTAAAATTCTTTTGTCTCCAACTGAGCTGAACACTCAACTTTCTGCAATGAAGAATAATCAAGAACTATTTATTGATTACAACTATAGTCTTTGATTGCTTTTATAACAACAACTTTCTCATCCAGTGTTGTACCTACATTCACCAACAAACTGTTAGTTTTAAAATGATAATACCTTTTGGTCTCTTTTGATGCTTCAAGTACCAATCTCCCATCATCAACTTTCTGGATTTCAGTGGATCCCGTTTTGAACTGCTGCCTGCTTTCATCTTTATCCTGCTGGATCAAAATTTCGGTCTCCTTTATGTCTCTACGGACATAATTTTCTTGCCGCTTCTGATCTTCCATCTCAATACCAAATAACTTCTGCTCAATTTCTCTAAGTTCGACATCATACAGGATCTGTTAATGTTGGTTTCTTTACCTACAGTTATATTATTATTTGAAAAGTTATAACATTCATTCAACTCTATAAATGTTAAAAACATTTCATCCCTATCATGCATAGTAACTGCAATTCCTTCTGGATCAGGTTCTGCAAGTTTTACTTCTCCATCAGGTTCCTTAAGCCATCGTTCCAAGAACTCGATTTCCATATGAAATCTTTCCAGCACTTTATCACAGCCATCATTCCCAGCTTCATTCTTCTTTTGGCAATATTCCTGAGTTTTCTTGGTTTTTGTCTCATCACATTGCAAAATTCTATCAGCTATTTCATTAAACAAATACATTCATTTACCTCCTTGGAATATCTCTTTGGAATTTTCATTATGCTTCTGCTCTATAACAGCTTCAACTGGCTGTCTTACCCCAAACAAGAATTCATTTATGATTTCTTCCTGCTGCAACAAATTAGTACCTTCCTCCTCTGAAAGGAATTCTCCATCACACTTCACCTTAAGAGTTTCATTCATCTCTGTGACAGTTCCATCAGACTACTCACCATCTCTCGCACATCCTGCAAACATACATAAACTGTGAGATTTAAAAATACAAGGTTTTATAGCCTCATCTGCTTCTCTCGACAACACATATTCAAATTCTTCTGAGCTATCCCAATAGTTCATGAGATCTTCCTCATTGATCTCTTCACCCAAAATTTCACCATGTTCTAGGCCACAAATGGAAACATCCATTTTTAACTCAGCCTCTCTGAGTTCTTCATAGTTCATGAGATCTGCTCGAGCTTCCTCAGCTCTTCTGTCAACTGTATGTTTACTTGCTTTTCCCTCTTTTTGTGTAGTCTCTGCCACTTTACCTTCTTCCTCATGGTCCAACCATGTGTCTGGTCTTTCACATTTCTCTGCAACAATTCCATTAACAATTCAAGGTGAACTGTTATCTCAGCCTTCTCCCGCTCATAATCTTCATCCGTCAACTATTCACATATGCCACTTACCTTGGCATTTTCCTTCTTCTTCCCTCTACTGTGGTCTTCATCAGGTCTTATGAAATAACTATCAACAGTCATCTTCCCCTCTTTTGCGAACTTTATCTGTTCACGTGTGGATTTAATTCAATCCTCTTTTCAGCAAGTCCTCACACTTGCCATTCAACAATGCAAGCTTTCTTTTGGCGCTTGACCTCTTTCGGTTCTCTGTCTTGGAATCATCTTTGGGCAATTCTCTTGCTTCACTTTGCTGCAAACAACACTTTAGTAATGCTTGTGTTACAATGACCAAACTCTTTGGGTGTCGGGCTCTGCCGATCATGCACCCAATTACATTCAAACCTTTGACATTGGTTTATGACTCTTTGACTTCAGAATTTACATCAACTCTTCATTTGGATGAAAGATACTCAAACTATCCAAACTTTCATTTGACCCTAACATCTGTTTGACTTCAAGGCTTGCCCAAATTATAATAATGGATATTTTGACTTAATTCAAGTTATACAATCTTCCAACAAACATACACCCTTAATACATTTTAGGATGTAAAATCTTCACTCTCTTTCATACTCCATTCTTATGAAAAATCATCAATTTGCCATTATCATTTCACATGATGCTGAAGTCTTCAATCGAAATGCAATCCATGTTTTCCAAGATTTATTTTATGGTGAAAATAAATAAACCATTCAATTTCCAATATTCAAAAATATATTTCTGAATTATCACACCTTATGCTCCTGTTAAGGTTATTAACAAACCTTTCCCTTGTATTTGCAACTTCTCTGGATTCCACTTTTCTGTGCTGTATTTTTCATTGTAAATACTCGCATGCCCTTCATACCATAAGCTCGTCATCTTAATGCCAACATTTTTCCTACACTTCCATGTACCATACAACATCAATTCACATCTTTTCACCTGTGTACAGAGAACATGTTTTTAACCTCTTCGATGAATAATGTACAACTCGTACATCACATCCATTCTGAATAACACCTCCTTAGATGCAGCCACATAATGGTAAAACAAAGATTTTACAACATCAAGCAATTATGTTTTCAATCACAAATCAAAATAATTCTCCTTTTTCCAACTACAAGCTTTGGTCCAAAATGACTTAACCAAAACTGTGAAGAATCCACATTATGCATAATAAACCCTCTCACATAAAAATGCATGTTTCTCTTTATATCACCCAGGATTAGCACATTTTTTTTATTCATTTACCATTCATTTATACCTCCGCATTTGCAACATTTCCACTCTTTCATAACATTTACAAAAGATCATCTTCCCGAGTATGGCAAGGAAATTTAATCATCCAGATTTTAAAATACCTCTACTGAACGAATATTGATTCATTCAATGAGTACTTACCTTGAATCTTCTTATGGTTGAAATGATCCAACCCTTCTCTCGTGTATTCTTTTAGGAATACATTCAAGCCTCTACAGACTTTGTCTCTGGAAAACTCCCAGCTATCCAACTCCAAACTCTACCTGAGCTTTGTCTCCACCCCATCATCCGGTTTTGAATATGCAATGTCAATTTTCTAACACAAATCTTTCCCAACAAACAAATGTTAGAAACCTTCAAGGTACGCATAACCTAATAATATCTTTGGAAGTCACCATTCGCCAACACAATTTCCATTCACCCAATTTACGCAAATTAACATTTTTCCTCTCACCAAGTGATGAATTCGGAGCTTAAGGGAGTCATTCAAGGCAGCAAATTTTTTCAGCGTAAAACGGAAGGCCTGTCTCCAGCTGTCGTTCTAGGGTCGAACCACAGTTGCAGCTACCCTTGCGATCCTTGACAACAAACCTTCTTCTGACTCCTTCGCATTTCCCCACACCGAATAGCAATGTTGGAACATTGCATAAGGAAGAAAACGCTGCATTTTGTTTTGAGACCATTGTCTGCAAAAACCATCATTCAATCAATAATGAAATTGTTATTCCATGCCAAACAACGATCCAAGAAAATAAGGAAATCATCCACTGTCCACACAGCAATTGTATCACATTTGAAACATAAACAATTATAACCCATGACATCTACAACCCAGCTTTACAATTCGTAATTGCCACTAATCTCAACGCAATTACCACTCTATCGGCACAAGGAACAATAAAATCGTTACCATAGATAGAACATCCTCCAGGAGAAAGGAAAGTTCATGTGGCTATCTCGACATTTCTGGAAGATGTCACCTAAGTCGTCATACCAAAATACCAAACGCTGGATATTTCTTCTCTGTGTTGCGGATGTAAAAATGATGAATAACCATTTTCCGCACATCCTACAACAATCTAAAATCTCTAGATCAATTTTCTGATAATAACAAACAATTTATTGAAGAAAGCCCAGAAGGAGAGCATATAGATAAATAAAGAAGATGTCCGTCGCAAATTCAAAAGGAAAAATGGACAATTCACCTCAATTGAAAATTCCTTCCTCCTTAGCTTCATGTATAGTATTGTCACTTGTTCCTTCCAAGAAGAACGCTTGTGATATTCGACGACTTGACCGAGGAGCCATTGCTGCACGTTGTGCTATCGATGCATGCATTTACACACTTGGCTGCACTACTTACTATTGCTCCTTCACGTTAATGCTTCACGCAGACTCCAAAAATTTAAATTCGCACACCCAAAACCACGGTGCTGCGTGATAGCAATGTAGTGGACTGCTAGCATCCATGCGTTGCCGTGGTGTCATTTCGATTGCTGCAACAGATTTGTCCACCTAAGATACATCGTATGTTAAAACTCTGTTAACAAAATCCAAACGCAGGTCTATCACCACGACCTCACGGGGATAGCGTTAAATTATAAACATGGTGATAAGGATCGCAAAGGATTTGCGACCATACACACCGAAATGCAGAACAGACTATGCCATCGCTTCCACGATTTCACTACGACTGTGCGGTGTTAAATTTAGTAGGTTCCAGCCGCATAACCCATCTCCATGGTCTCCACTCCTCCGTCACTGGCCACACTCCACTACAACATAGTAATCATGGTTTAAGACTTTGTCAAAACAACCATTTGCAACTGCGTTAAAAATCTAATTCACGCTCACAACAAGCAATCCAACAAAACAACCTCAATGTAGGAGAGACTCATTATCCAACTCATCTCCTTTGCTCTGATACCAAATGATGCCAAGATACTAGGTTAAATCAGATCCTAGCATATAAAAATCCCAAATGCTTTCTTCACATTAAAATTCTCAAAAAAAACTATTCATTAAACACACATTTGTAATTGCTCAAAACGTACATAAATAAAAGAGAGCTTATACAAACACAAATATACTGATATATAAATACACAAGAAATTCCTTGGCCAAATATTTCAGTGGATGGCCTTTCGGCTCTCGGCCCTTTACAAAAAGCTCTCAACCCATTTCTCACTCTCTTTGTCTTCCTCACTTCCTCACTTGTTTTTCTTCCTCACACAACCCTCCTTTTTATACATAAATATGAATTTATTCCATTCCATAAATTCCTCCACACAAATCTCAACTAAAATCTAAATTAGATTTATCTTTTTTTTGGACTCAACTAAGTCCTATTTATGAAATTCCTAATCCCTAGATTATCTACCTAATTAAACTCCACTCATATCCTTAATTATTTAAGGAATATTTACAATAATCCTCACATCGATATTTTCTCTCTTAATTTATTAAAAATGAGCAAAATAATTAAAACACCTCACCCCCTAATTTACACAAATGAATAATGAAAATTTAGCTTCATGCTCCTGCATCATCAACAATGCCTCTATCTTTCACCCATTCTCTAAATGATTTCTTCACATTAAGGGCTCGATCATAAGCACTTTTTCTTACTCAACGGTTGGTTCTATTACACCATAGGTAAACGTCAACACACACACTTACGAGAGAACGCACAATTTTGTTGCCAGGTGGATCGGTCCACTCACCACAACAACCACAACGGGTTAGTAACTCAAGGCTCAACGCCTCCTCAGGCTAATTGTTGGTGTACATGCACATATTTAGCCTTAATTAGCTTTAGTTCAGCTATATTTATTGCATGCGATGTGCACTTGTCTTTAGCTAGTTAATTAGAGTGCTTACATGTGGTGTGCACTTGGCTTTAGTTAGTTAACTCTAGTGCTTGCATGTGGTTCATGTGCACATTAAGAGAACATAAAGCACACTTAGCTTTAATTAGATTTAATTATCCATAGTTATTTCATGTACAACTAAGCTTAAATTAGATTTTTTTGTTTATGTGTTGATTCTCAAACCAATATTGATGAATCAGATTCTTTCTCAATTCCAATTTTTCTTGTTCAACTCTCGCAAGTTTGTGCAATTATTCTACAGATAGATCCGTATTTGTGCTCTAATAATTTTACATGGTATAAGAGCTACAAGGGTTTGGAGAAGGTGCATGAACAATATTTTGTAGGTTTGAAGAGAAAATAATTGGAAATTGTTCGAAGATTTGATTTGCAGTTCAAGATATTGGAGAACTGCCGCAATTGTTGCTACAACTAGAAGGTGAAAAAAAATGGAGTTCTCATTTTCGGCGATTCTTACTCTGTATAACTACTTCCAATGGAATCTAGAGATTTTTCTTCACCTCAGAGGCAAATTCTTGTATCATATAGTTATGAATACGGAAGTTGAAAGAAAGGAAACTCCAAGTGTACTTATTGTAATAGAGGTTATCATCCTGAATCCTTTTTCTTGCAGAAGACTATTCATCTGATGGAGGCAATTCATCCTGAGTCCTTTTGCTTGCAAAGACTCTTCAACAAAATATTCTTGGTCATCACAGTCTAGAAAGTGCCAAGAAGAAGACGGAGGAAAGACCATAAAAAACAAGGGGTAATGGGCATGCTTTGATTTCTCTTCATTCTACACTGCAAGAATGGATCATCGATTCAGGAGCTTCACATCATATGGCTTCTTTAAAGGAATCATTTTTTTCTCTATGTGCATACTCAGGACCTCCTATTCTCATGGGGGACAATTCTACAGTTGAAGCAACTAGACAAGGAAGAGTGCAATTCGAAGATGGAAGTTTTGAAAATTTCTTGCACATTCCAAGGCTTTCTGTGAATATTCTTTCAGTGTATTGGATGACACACACTGGTACCGGAAGGAAAGTGGAATTTACCCCAGATTCCATGAGCATTTATGGCATGCAAACCAACTTGAATATTGCATCTGGCAAGGTAAATGATGAATCTCGTCTATATACATTTTCTGATTTTGTTCCTCAATCAGATTCTATTTTGCTACTTACGCATGTAAATGAAGAAAGTAGGATTTGGCACGAGAGATTTGGGTACTTGAATTTCAGATATATGCAACAACTTAGCAAACAAGGGATGGTCAAAGGATTTTGGACCATTGAATTTTAAAATGGTGTTTGTAATGGATGTGCTCTTGGAAAGAATCCACAAGTCATGTTTGACAAGGGGCATGCATGGAGAGCCTCTTCACCTTTGGAACTTGTACATAGTGATCTCATGGGTCCATTTCCAATATTTTCAATGAGAAAATCAAGATATGTGTTGTCATTTATAGATGATTGTACACGAGATTCACTTGGGTTTACTTCTTGAAACTCAAGTCTGAATATTTTCAACATCTAAATATTTTTAAAGTACATGCAAAAAATTAGTCTGGAATAAGCATCAAGATACTCCACACAAATAATGGGATAGAACATGTCAATAAAGATATCAATAATATTTTTAATGAAGCAGACATACATTTGCAGCATACAGTTCCTTACACTCCACAGCAAAATGGGGTGGCCGAAAGGAAGAATTGATCTTTGAAAGAGGTGGCCAATTGCATGTTGCATGCAAGATCTCTTTCGTTAAAATTGTGGGTTGAAGCTATCAATTGTGCCTCATACATCTAGAATATATTTCCTCATAAATCTGTTGCTGGAAAAACACATTTTGAGGCTTGGACTGGCATGCAACCTGAAGTAAACCATTTCCACATTTTTAGATCTCGATCATGGGCAGGCATTCCTATAGAGAAGAGAAAGGCTTTGGAGCCTCAAAGTAAAGCATGCATGTTTGTTTGATATTTTGATGAATTTAAAGAGTACATATTGCTTGATATCAACACTAAAGAGCTCTTTATTGAAAGGAGTGTAAATTTTGATGAAGATATTTGCATGCACCAGCAGATGGACTTGTTACCAAGTTTCCATCACCACTCATTGATGAGTATGCAAATGAAACTTCAGATCAAAATTCTGATGAATATGAGCCTTTTCCTATGACACCTATTGGACCACCAGTTGTTGAACATCGAGATCATACTTCCTCATGTAGTTCGGAAGATTCTCGACCTCCTTCAACACAAAAATGGCATAGCATGAGTGATCTCCTTGATGATCCTGCCTCTATACCTTAGTTTGAGGAAGATCCACAAGAACTCTTAGCTATGGATCCATGCATGCCCATGCATGCTTATATGATGCATGCATCTGATCCATAGACTTATGCAAAAGCAATTGGGTATCCTGAATGGGAGGCAACAATGGATGAGGAATACAACTCTCTCATTAAGAATCAGACTTAGGATTTGGTTCTGCTACCTTCCAATCGTAAACTTGTGAGGTGAAAGTGGGTTTACCAGACCAAGAAAGCAACAAATGGCCAAGTTAGTCGATATAAGGCACAGTTGATAGCAAAGGTTTTCAGCAGGTACATGGTGTTGACTATGATGAGACTTTTGCTCCTGTGGAAAAAATGGATTCCATTCGGCTAGCTCTCTCCATTGCTGCAACAAGAGGATGGGAGGTGCATCAAATGGATGTGAAGAATTCATTTCTTCCCAGTGATCTCAAGGAGGAAATATACATGGAGAAGCCACAGGGATACATGCAAATTCATCTATGGTATGCAAACTAAATAAGTCTCTCTATGGCCTCAAGCAGGCACCTAGAGCATGGTATGAAAATTTTTTATCTCAAAATTTTCTACGCTACAAATATGATTCCAATGTTTATTTTTTGAAAAAAATTGACTCCTTGTTAATCATAATACTCTACGTAGATGATTTTTTGATAACAAGTAGTTCAACTTCTGTCATTACTGAGATTAAAACTACATTGTATAAGCAGTTTTCTATGACAGACATGGGCTTGCTAAATTTCTTCCTTGGACTAGAGATCAATCAGAGTGGTTCTTGGATTACCATTTTTCAACCAAAGTATGCTAGATATATTTTGGCATGATTTTATATGAGTGAATGCAAACCAGCAGCCACACGTTTTTTATCAGGGATAAAGCTTGAGAATGGAAAAGACACACCATTGGTTGATTGCACATTGTATCGTCAGCTTGTGGGAAGTCTTCTTTATCTCACTCACTCTTGTCCTAATCTCTCATATGTTGTAGGAGCAGTTTTCAGATACATGCAGGAGCTACATGAGTTACACTGGAAAGCTGCAAAGTGCATCCTTCGATATGTCCAGGGGAAAATCACCTATGGGATTCATTATGTAGCAAATTGTTCTTTGGATCTCATTGGGTACACAAATTTAGATTGGGCTAGCGACAACATTGATCGCAAGTCCACCTCCTATTATGTACTTAGTTTGGGATCCGACCCAATTTGTTGTTCAAGCAAGAAGCAGGATGCCATTGCTTTATCATCAGCAGAGGTCGAGTACAGAGGAGTAGCCAATGCCACTATTCAGGCCATTTGGCTACAACATTTCCTATCTGAGCTTGGGATTAGTGTCCATCGTCCAACTGTCATCTGGTACGATAATCGAAGTATGCTAAAGTTTTGTAGATATCTAGTGCAGCGGCAACAAACTAAACACATCAAGATCCACATGCACTTAATTAGAGAACTCATTCATGATGGGATCATTGATCTTCAGTACTGTCCTATATCCGAGTAGACTACTGATATCTTCACCAAGACTTTCACTGAGCAGAAGTTTCGATTTCTGCGAGATCATCTCGGGGTGAAGGACACGACTGCCTATCAATTGTCTTTTCTCTATTTTTTGCATTATATTTTGAGGGGGGTTTTCTTCCCACTGGACTTTCCCTCTTTCCTCTTTTCATGCATTGTATATGGGTACCTAAAATGGCCTTGTTGCTAGGACTCATTCATTTTGCATCACACTCACCTAAGTTATGCTTAAGGGAGAGTGTTGGTGTACATGCACATAGTTAGCCTTAATTAGCTTTAGTTCAACTATAGTTATTACATGTGATGTGCACTTGTCTTTAGCTAGTTAACTAGAGTGCTTACATGTGGTGCGCACTTGGCTTCACTTGGCTTTAGTTAGTTAACTCTAGTGCTTGCATGTGGTGCATGTGCACATTAACAGAACATAAAGCACACTTAGCTTTAGTTAGCTTTAATTATCCATATTTATTGCATGTACAACTAAGCTTAACTTTTTTTTTTTTTTAATGTATTGATTCTCAAACCAATATTAATGAATCAAATTCATTCTCAATTCCAATTTTTCTTTTCAATTCTCGTGAATTTTTGCAATTATTCTTTAGCTAGATCTGTATTTGTGCTCTAATAATTTTACACCAATGCCCCTCGTAGAGCAGCGACTTTCACACAACAACACTACACACTTAGCTTCTTTCACGTGCTCCAGGCTTACTCACATCTACTTAGGCTCTGAGCTCACATGCCCCTAGCCTCACACTTAGCAGCCTCACAACAATTCAGAGCTCCCCTGAGTTCTTTCGATTCACAAAAAAAACAACGCATACCAAACGACTCTCCCTCGGCTTTTGGTTTGCAAAAACAACCATTCACTGGGCTGAGCAGTGACCACAACTCAGCGCAATGATCAAATCGATCCACACCACACCACTTAGGCACTCTTAATTATGTAGTTGTCCATGGAGGCGGAGGAATTGCCTGGACGACAAAAAATGGTTGGAATCTGGTAACTTTTTTAAGAAAACCTGCAGTAGCAGTGTTTGAATCATGTTTTTTATGGTGGAAATGGATTCAACACCATCAAAAACCTCTAGGGCACCCCAAATCTTGAAGTTTGATAGCTATAACTTGGATTTATAAAAATATCTGCCATATTTTATTAAAATCTTAACAGAATTTGCAAAAAAATAGGCTAGTTAGACTACAACCTTAGTTATTTGCATTCTGCTATGTTATGTTTTATTAGTAGCTAGTTTACCAAACACGATCTGCTATGACCTTCAATCAGTAAGCAACACGTGTCCACACAACACTGATCTGCAACGGCTCTAACAACACACAAATCCTTGCAGAATGCTCTCCAACAACGACAACAACAGGGCAGACTCCACATACCCTTCACACCACTGAGTCGTCATGACTTTGGCCAGAGAGCCCTCATGACTCTGGCCAAACACAACTCTTCAAGCCACACTAACTCTGATACCATATCAAAAACAGTAAAATCAACAAAATGAGCTTACTAATTACATTCAACATATGGTTATTTATACATAAACCTAGTAGGAGATTCAGTAATGGGGGATTCAATAGTGGATTTCACCGACTGTCATTTATTGTTTACCTAAATTTACCAACTATTAAATCCTTCTTAGCAATAGAGATAACAATTCAAACAAACACTTAGCACCATAAACTTCTATATTCAATTCTTTATCTAAAATTTGAATCTAAAACTTCATAATTTGACTTAAAACCTACTCAAATCATCTCATCTACACCTAATAAATTATTCAAATAAATACTTAAAAAAAAAAAATTGTACTTCATAAAGAGGAAAACTACCGAGTCACGTAATGAGAATCAATTAATTTTGGAAAAAAAATAAACTAGAGTAGATGATAATATAAGTCCCGAGAGAAAAGGTAAGAAGTCAGGTAATGAGAATCTAACGGTGTCACAACTACTAACTTAATAAATCACATTTACCACTAGTCAAATATTTTTTTTTTTAAACCTACGTGTGTTCCTCACAACAATTCTAATTATAAGGTTGTATTATAAATCAAAACATTAATCTACCTCAAATAACATGTAGTAGCAGGCAGGGTTATTTCGGCGTTCGGATGAATGTGTCTCAGTTGTGGACTTAGTTGCTTGACATGGCTCTGTTGGAGTCACTGAATTTTATGTTAAGGCTCTACCCGTATTTGATAACTGTTATCATAACTTTAACTTCGTTATTTTTCAGAACTAATGTCTATAAGGGTTTCAGTCCCGGAACTGAGTTTTCTGGTTCTCCGATATGTAATTTTTGCTTAAGACAGTGTTCAGTACAGACTTACTGTGTACAAACAGACAATATCTTGTAACTAAGAAAGTTCTACTTTTTGCTCAGATTCTGTTATGTACATTCATTTTGGACTTCACTATGGGTAATACGGTTTATGCCGCAAAGCTTAATTTGGAATAGTATGACTTGTTCAGTGGTTTTGTGATTCAGTACTATCATTTCTAGGGTGAACTTCTGTTTCCCTCTTAAGATCAACTGACTTAACCTTTTCTTGTGTTTCTTAAAATATTTTACCACACAGTTACTTTCATCTTTTACTCAAATAAAATTATCATTTAATTAAATCTTTTAAATAAAAATCATGTATTAATGTCATGACCACTCGTAACAATAAATAAAAAGTAAATGAATAAAACATGATATTACAAACGGCTTTGTGAAAAAAATAAACCAGAATAGAAATAGATGATAGCGGTCATGAACTGATGGGTGGATATTAAAAAAATATGTATTTTTGATGTGGTTTATTGTACAGTCCACCAACAACATCTATTGGGAATAGCAGAACTTCCCACCACACACGATAGGTTATGGCGATCATACTAAGGTTATGTCAAATGATGAAAACTAGAAACACTCCATTAAAACTAGTTATTCATCTCAAGCAGCTTCTGACCAGACAGTTGAGAACAAGAAACAAACATAACATCAAAATATGAATATCCTGGACTCCATATATATATATGAATATCCTGGACTCCATATATTTGCTTTTCAATCTATAATTTTAAAGTCTGTCTCAACATAAGCATGTTTGTCACTCCTATTTCAACACTCATGCCATTACATTAACTTACCAGAAAGTCAAACAACTTTGGTTAAGGTAGCAGAGCCCTTTATTAAGTCAAACAAGTTTGGGTAAGGTAGCAGAGTCCTTTATTTGAGGGCACGACGAGCAACTTCAAAGTAAATGGCAGCCAGACAGCTAAAAATCCTGAAAGGTATATACAAAACCAGTTCTATGAAAGCCCTCCCAACTGAATCAGCAGGTATAAATCCACGTGACAATGTTGATAGCATAAGGCCAACAATCTGAGATGTAACCAGAAAGGTTCCATTCTTTGCTGCTTCCAATATATACTCTGCAACTTTTTCCGATGTCTCGGCTTGGCTGCGGTTGTACAGTCCAATTAACTTTGACATCTTAAATATCTCTGGATGAGTCTCTATACCACCTGCAATGTATAATTTGAGATTAAAGATTTCAAAAACAAATACAGATATATGGATATGGTATGTACTCCTATGTCATAGCTTTGTTTCAGTGTCTCTCAATATATGTGGTATGGAATGGAGAATCAAATTCAGGTATAGTTGAACTTTTAAGTAAAATTAGAGTTAAGATACATTTGGTTTATAAAAGAAAAATAAGTGAATGGGAATGTTGTTTAGATAGTGATACACTGAAAAAGTTAATTGACTATTGGTGAAGATGAAAAAGTTAATTGACTATTGGTTTATTGGTGAAGATGGTGCAGATTTGTCAGGTTAATGATTAATTTATAATGTGTGAGAGGTTATATAGTATTTGGTGTGGTTTGACTAGGTACAAGTTTAAGGTAATTTTGATCATCTTGCTATAATAACTTTTGATATATGGGATACAGGTTTATTAATGTATTGATTAATTTTTAGCGTGCGAGAAGTCACTTAGTACGGACTTGGCTATATACAAGTTTGAATTTTTTTTAAAATAATGATTTTTTACATATTGAATTCTTTTTTTATATGGTAATTTTATATAAGACATTGTTAGCTAGCCAAAGAAATAAAAATACTTTAAAATAATTTATATGATGTTAAAACTTGTTAGAATTTCGTATCCAACATAGTTATAAGAAATGATTAGATGTTTATATAAACTTTGTTATTTCAAAATAAGGTGTTCTATAACTACGAAATAAGGTGTTCTATAGCATAGCCACGAGCCTTATTTACTTATGGTAGCAAATATTAGAAAGGCTAAGTTTTGTATTTTTTTTTTTTTCAATTAAAAAAATTTATCACTAGTTCAATGTTTTAAAGGTATATATAATTATTCCTTTGAAATTAAGATAAAAAATTATTATTTTTAATACATTTTAATATTTATAGTTTTAAAATAATATTAGTTTTTATTTTATTTTATTATATTAACAAAATACATAATTTTATTATATAATATTGTTTTTATTTAAATTTATAAATAATTTGTAAAATATTAATGGTAATATAGTTGGAAAAATAATGTTAACAAATATTTTTTTTAATTCAAGTGACCCAAAATTCAATCTCCTTAACCATATTTCATTAACTAAATATGTAATTTTTTTATAAATATTTTTATTTTAAAAATTAAATTTTATTTTTTTCTCAATATAAAATTTATTATTTATAAATATTTCTAATTTACACAAAATTTTTATTTTATTTAAATAATTAGAAAAAAATAACTTAGAATTTTTCATCTATATTTTAAGAAAATTTTCATCTCTATTTTACTCACATTGTAGGATGACTAGTAATATTTTTGGAAGTAAACATGTCACTTTGTTTTAAACAAATTTGAACTTAATTACGCAAAATGACACTCTAAAGTAAGCTAATTAACACAGTGCATTAAAAAAAATGAAAATAATTTTTATATATATAATAGTAAACAAAATGGTTTTTAATTAAATAGTGCATTAAAAAATAAGAAATAATGGTTTTATATATAATAGTAAACAAAGTGGTTTTTTTAATAGTTAAAATAGAGAGTTTTTATGTAAGAAAGTGCATTTTTCCATATTAAGATAAATTTTAATAAATTGATTTGGTGAGTAAAATAAAGGTTTATATATAATAGTAAACCAGTGTTTTTTTTAATAGTTAAAATAGAGAGATTTTATGTAAGAAAGTGGATTTTTTCATATTAAAATAAATTTTAATAAATTGATTTGGTGAGTAAAATAAAAGTTTTATATATAATAGTAAACAAAGTGGTTTTTTAAATAAATTGATTTGGAGAGTTAGTGAGGTAAATAAATAATATGAATTCTTTGCAAATATTTAAAAGTTTCCGTTTATAAATTTTATTTATAAAATTCAATTTTATAAAAGAGAAAGATCATTTAAATTTGGTTTTTAAAATTTAATTATAATATTATATAAATAATTGACATAAAAATTTACATAAATTATATATTTGAATAAAATTATTATAGATTAAAAAAATGTATATTTCACAAGTTCATAAAGATCTCATATAAAATATGTATGTAAAATTTGATATAGATAATTATGAATTTTTTTTTTTAATTTTAATTAATAAAATAATGATAAAAACAAGTTCATAAAAATCTCATAAAATTAGATAATTATGAATATTTTTTTTAATTTTAATTAATAAAATAATGATAAAAAAATATTTTTAATTAATAAAATAAAATCCATAGATAATTATGATAGAATGATGATGTGAAATCCAGCCTTTATATAATCATCAACTATATTCTTTAATTACCCTCTAATTCTAATTTTAACCCCCTTTTAAGAAAATCACTAATAATGGAATAGCAAAACCCCTTTATTTTCTCTATGTCTGATACAACTTAATTTTAGTTTTAAGCTTATTATTTAATTACCCTCTAATTCTAATTTTAAACCCTTTTTAAGAAAATCACTAATAATGAATAGCAAAACCCCTTTACTTTCTCTATTTCTGATAGAACTTAATTTTAGTTTTAAGCCTTTTTGGGAATTTTAGTTTTAAGGGTTTTTAAAGGAACCAAATATGTGAGCTTAATAGCAAATGAAATTTCTATGTAAATGCATAGTGGCCTATGAGGTCTAGATTGCTTACAATCATCCAGCATTGGTGTCTCCACATATCCCGGGAAAGCAACGCTTACTCCGATGTTAAAAGGCATCAACTCCAGTCTAAGAGCCTCCGCAAGCCCTTTCACGCCATGTTTGGTTGCAGTATAAACAGAGTTCCCATACTGCCAGTACTGCAAAACACATGCATTGGTGAATCCATTGCCACCAGAACCTAGAGTTAATAGGAAATCAACTTTACTCTGAAACCCTAATCACAAAAAATGAAAACCCTCTGCAACCCAAAAAGCAATTTGATGAATCATACCAGACCAGCCAAAGAACTGACGAGAACAACAGACATGGGAGGTCGGGCATGGGCTTGGACTGTGCGATGCTTCATCAAGCGAAGAGCAACATGCAGAGTGTTTACCATGCCTGATAAATTTGTGTTAATGGTCTCATGCAAATCTTTAATGGGAATTTCATCTATAAATCCAACTTTCGCCCACCCAGCATTGCAAACAACCACATCAATAGGTCTCCATTGAAACGATTGTTGTATTGCATCAGCAAGAGTTTCATAGTCACTCACATCTGCTGTCTGAAAAAAAAAAATGAAAAGCTGAACTTCATTGGATTGTAGATTTTAAAAATATTCAACTAACTAGATTTCAAAGATATTCAACTAACTGTACTTTAGTAATAGAAAATAATAGAAAAACATAGCTATCTGCAAAAAAAATTATAACTTAAAAAGCTGAACTTAACTGGATTGGATTGTAGATTCCAAATATATTGACCTAAAGGTGAAGATAATGAGAAAAACATATCCATGTACCTTTGTGAATATTCTATCAGCACTGATAGTTTTATTATGGACCAACTTGTCTATGGCCTTCTCAAGTTTGGCAGAGCTTCTGGCTATCAGAGTAACGAAAGCTCCTTGAGATAGAGCCTCTTTGGCAATAGCAAGGCCAATACCACTGGACCCTCCTGTTATTAGAACATGCTTCCCCCGCAGAGTTTTGAGACATGGTGAAGGCTTCCAAAGCAAGCTTACCCCAACCATAATAGTAAAAAGAAAAACAGTGATGGTGAGTATAGTTGCAGCAAAATCCATCGTGAAGGAGAGGATCAGGCTTTTGGACAATGCTGCCAATATTTCTTGAAACAAACGCATGCATCTGTGTATTTAAGTTCGAGATGAGCTGGTTATCGTTTTGTTGAAAATTAAATAAAACATTCATTACATAACTGTCAAAGAATAATAATGCTGCATCATAGGGTCGGTGGGCTTTTAGTATAGCAGTTGGGATATCAATGTTGGCAGTTGGCCACCGGCGTACATTTAGGGAAAGTTACTGAGATATTGCACTCGTCAATCTCAGGGCTCAAAGGTGAATGGTTGAGCGTAAAGATTGGTCAAGGGTTGAATATCAGTATTAACAGTTGCCAACCAGCATCATACATTTTAGTAAAATCAATAAAGAAGCACCATGAGGCATGGGAAGCGAAGGAATAAACGTACTGTAGCATAAAATTTGGCAGCATATGGCTTTTGTATTGCGCGACTCACTGTTAGCTAGCTTTACTTCCCAGTTCATCAGCCATAAATGTTCGAGGCAGGAAATCTCTACCGTAAAATTAAAGTAGTACATCATCTTGTGGTGGGTATTTCCTGCCTCGGCTCATTTATGAGCTGATGGACTGGGAAATAAAACTCGCTGTCAGTGTTATGGCTCAAGACTTACGAAAATAAAGATACTCCAAAGACAACTACTTTTTCTCTAGTAAACTATAGTCAAAGTTATTTATATCAATTTTTTTTATAGTAGCTATAAAATTTGTGTTATGGATCATGCAAGGTTCACTTTCTAGACTCAATTATAGAACTTAAGAGTGTCAATAGACTCACCAATTGAACTCAAGGTTATTATAAAGTTTTTTATTTTATTTTAATAAAATGAATAGAGATTTGTATTATTACAAAAATCTAGATTATAAGGCCAATTTTTTTACATATTTCAATATTTCTTATAAGTTTGAGATTGAGCATAAAGGCTCAATCCAAACCCTTAAGTGAGTTCCCAGTGTCACTAAATTCCATTTACATTCCATTTTCACTCTTTTTTTTTATCTGGTTTGACTTGGTTTTTTTGGTGAAGTATTTTTTTCTTTCTTCCCAACTTGAGTCGAACCTTCCTTTTGTGCAAATTCTCACGGGCCATTCTTCGGCAAGTACGCATAATTGTTCTCAAAGTCTTCCTCATTTGCCTAATTTGCCCAAGGAGTTTCCTTTCCAACATTTTTCCTTGTGGTTTTCGAAGGGGATCCATTTTCCATGAGGGTTTGCCGCTTTTCCACTTTCAGTGAGTGTGGAGAATCCTCATTGGCATGTGTTTTTTCCTAATTGGTTTTTGTTTCCTCTAATGCCTTTTCTTTGGCAGTATCAACATCTGGTTTATCTTTTGGTTCTATCCTATCTTGAACTCTTCCTCTTTGTATATTGTACAATGATCACCTTGAGCTCTTTACCACCATTTAGACCTTTGGTACCTTTTCTGATCTTTGTTGCTATGACGCTCCAAGGTGGTTTTTAATTACATGCATCGTTTCATAGCACGGTCTACACCGAAATGAAACATTTTCGTTGTTGAGCTTTTGGACCTAGACATAATTTGGGGGCAAAAAATTGATCTTAGCGGGAAAACGCTTATTGACGTCCATCGCCACATAAATTCGAGCATAAGTAGTTTTATAATAATTTCCTGTATTTGGGTTGCAGCAATAAAACTTTCAAAGATCATTGCCAATAGAGGATTTGGATTGGGGATTCCAAATATGTAAGGGTAAGTTCATAAGTCATACCCAAACTAGAGCTATGGAGATTGATGCCATTCCCGGATCAAATGTGTGAGAGCAAGGCTACATAAAGTGACTAACACTACCTCAGAACCATGACCTAGATTCACAAATGGCCTTCTTGTCCTCAAAATTATTGAAAACAACAACAACAAAAAAACTTGAGCCATGGGATAAATATTAAAATCATCCATTATAGGAGGTTTGAATGTCGAGTTATCCATGTGTGCAGATCCATCATCCATGGCCCAAATCCATTAAACCTACAAACTAAACCTTGCTCCCAAAAAAACTTCTCACAGCGGAAAGCTTCCTCATCCAAAGGAACATTGAGGGAAGAAACTTCTTGAACTACTCGGAGGCCAAATCCAGATTTTAGAATAGAATGATATAAAACTGAAGAAGAGCTTGCTTGTAGGCTTGTCCTGCAACCATTCATGCAAAAGAAACTTTCTTCATTGTTGAATCACTAAAAAAAATTTCTTCATTACTAAATCACTAAAATTTTCCATTAATCAGATTGCAAAATAAATTTGCAAAAAAATCCACACAATCTAAGCATATATAAGCTAATGAGTACAAAACCCTACAAAACCCTAATTGTTACAAAGTTTTTAAGAGCTCCACGTATCTCTCATTTCTTCTCTCAACACTTTATCAAAATAAAAACTATATATATATTTTTATGGTTTATAAAAATAAAAAATTATTTTCACTACCATAAAATTTTATTTCCTAAGACTACCATAATATTTCATTATTAAAGGATTTATATAAATTAAATTATATCTATGAACATAATTGAAAATATTTTTAAAAAAAATTATTTTTTACATAATTTATTATTCTTATGTAATTATAAATATATAAAATAGTGTATACTTTTTAATTTTGTAAATGATAGTTTGTATTAATTTATGTGTGATTTTAACATTGGATGGTGACGATAAAAAAGGAGAACAACGAGGTCTAGATGGCCGGACGCCAAACTTCTTTGTGCACTTATCTGATATTTTTATCAGGGATATTAAGGAGTTGATTGAGGAGGTCAAGACCACTCGTAAATTCAAGGGAGGGATCAACTCTACTTTCATTGTGCTAATCCCTAAGAAAAAGGATCCTAGATGTTTTGCGGACTACAGGCCGATATCACTGTTTAATACCCTCTACAAGATTGGTTCCAAGTTATTGGCGGAAAGAATAAAAGGAATATTATCCACTTACATTACTCCAATGCATTCGGGGTTCTTGCTTGGGTGGAGCATCCATGACGCGGTGGCAATCACGCAAGAGACGATGCACTCGATTGCTACTAGAAAGATAAAAGTAGGTATAATGAAGGTAGACTTGAGTAAGACTTACGACAAGGTCGATTGGGGGTTCCTTTTATTAATTATGCATAAGATAGGAATGTCATGTGAGATGACTAAGTTGATTGCAGGATGCTTCACTTCGACGTCTATGGCCATTATTATCAATGGCTCTACTTCGGCTTTATTGAGACCCGTCGGGAGAGGGTTAAGGTAGGGGTGTGCCCTCTCCCCACTTTTGTTTATCCTTGTGATGGACGCACTAAGCCTTAACATCAAACGAGCGGCGAATTGTGGTTATTTTAAAGGAATCAGAATTTCAAATAGGGGTGATATTACTCATAATTTTTTTGTGGATGATGTTCTTTTCTTTGGGATGATGATAAAAAGTAGTTGGAGGATTATGGAACAGATATTCAGAAATTTCTACAAAGCTTCGGGTATGGAAGCTATTGAGGGGAAGTCTTGTTTCTATCATTTCCAGGGATCCTTGGAAGAATTAGACTACTTAAAAACTCTCTTTAATTTCCAAATTGCCATATTGGAAGAGGTAATCTCATACCTTGGTTCCAAATTAAAGGCTACAAGATACATAGTTGGTGATTGGAATTGGATCCTTGAAAAACATCAACGCAGAGTAAATATCTGGGCAATAAGTGGTTAACAAGGGGAGGTAGGCTCATTTTAACACATTCCATTTCACAACAGATCACAATTTTCTGGGCTCATCTTTATTGCATCCTGCGGAAGATTATCCAGAAAATCCGGGGGTATATGGCACAATTTATATGGAATGGTGGATTAGGGAAGGCTTCTTACCATTTTGCAAAGTGGGAATCGATTGCTGCACCTAAGGAATTAGGAATTTGGGGGATCATTGAACATGAACCATTCGGTAATGCTCTCTTGATGAAGTCCTTGTGGAGGTGTCTGACCTGTCCAGGCCTATGGAAGGACATCATGGATCAGAAATATTTCAAACAGATTACTCTCGAGGATGTTTATTTGGGTAATAATATTCAGATTCAAACAGGGTCTCCAATCTAGAAATGTTTTCGAAAAATCTGGCCTCAATTTAGAGACATACTCAAATGGCAGTTTGGAATGGGGGGAAATATCCATATTGAAATCAAAGCATAGGGTGATTCTCACAATGGTCCTTTCCTATCGGAGTATCTGATTTTGCAATTACACCAAAGGGCCTTTTTCTTGATTGGACAAATATTATACTAGCAAGAGGAGATCCCTTACTCGTTTTCCACTCATCAATTGGGATTACCAGCAATAGTGGATAATGAATGGGAAGGGTATTGTGACTATTTAAGAAGAATGGGACTGCACAAACAAAGTTAGGTGGAAAAAATCAGATGGGGGGGCAAGATTCAAAGGAATCAAATTGTTATAAAGGACCTTTACCTCTCCATGATGAAATATCGTTTGGAGATTAGGAGCCCTAGCTGGCTAAAGGATCTGTGGAGAACAAGAGTGCAGAAAAAACAAACTTTTTTCTTTTGGCTAGTGTGGCGTGATAGAAATCTCACTTGGAAGAACCTGCAGAAAAGAGGGATGAGTGGTCCTCGGATATGCAAGTTATGTGAGGCAGACGATGAAGATAATTATCATATATTTTATGACTGTTCCTTTTCCAGGCGGGTAATACAACTCATTTTTTTGGAGCTTAAATGTGATATTCAACAATACGATTGTGCAGAGGGATGCATATTATGGTGGGGAGAGAAAGGTAAGCACTACCTAAATTTGGCTATCTTGTTCCATTGGAGCATCTGGGGATCTCGAAATAGAAGAATATTTGAGGAACAGGTAAGTGTGCCTGAGAGGATTTGTAAATAGATACTTGAGGACCTAGAAAAACTAAAGATCTCAGGAAAACCCCCTACTGACTTATCAATTAAAAATCGTCCTCATGAGATCAACTACCCTGCGGGCTTTTTTTATGGAGTTGCTCAAAATCAGAGATGCGACTGTGGGGCTTGGTTACTGATCACTCCTTCTTATCACTATAATATCTACTGGTTCAGAGGCATTGGTACAAATATGAGGGCAGAGGCACTGGCACTATGGGGATTAATGTGGTTTGCTAACCACCTCTGTATTGACAGAATATCTATCTTCGGAGATTCTAAAGTATTTATTAACCATGTAAAAAAACAGGCTTCTATAAACCAGACAATCCTATCTACTTGGATCAATTGTATTGAAATCCCGAGAAAAAAAATTCTCAACCATCACCTTCAGTCACATCTTTAGAGAAAAGAATTCTCAGGCATATAGATTGTCAAAACTGGGACTAAGAGGTAGATTTGGTCAAATGCACTATGAATTAATCGAAGCGGAGGGAAATGGAGCTAGGGGCTCAGTGATATTTTCTTAATTTTTCTCCATTTGCAGGATCGATGGCAACTGAGGAGCGGTACTTTGCAAAAATTTCTGGATCCTTTAGTTTCTGGATAAGCTAAAGGAATGTTGTTTTTGTCAAGGCTGATTACACTTATTTACTGGAAAAAGGAAAGATACGAAATGATAGAAAGATGTGTAATTATAATTTTTGGTTCAATTCTGTTGTGTGTATTTTTTAAAGACATTGTTTAGGTCGGTGAACATTATAGGAACCAAATTAAAGATTGTAGAATTCGGTGTTGAGGCACCAAGAAAGTTTTTTCTGGAAACTATATAATGCTGATGTAAAGTTTTTTTGATCTCCAAAGTTTCTGTACTGGTACTATATATAAACCAGTTGTTTTTTTCTCCTGAAAAAAGAAAAGAAAAGAAAAAGAGAACAACGATTAAAACTATCTTCATTGTTCAATCTAGAAGTTCTAATCCCAATACCTAATCAAAAAAAAAAAAAATATCATTTTATTCTTTTACATAATTTATTTTTATACGTGCGAAGTCATTTTATAGTCAAAATGCTTTAACTTTCAATTAATTTTGAAAATTTTATAAAAGTTAAAAAAAAAAGGTATTAAAGTGAATATTTTGAAAATAAAAAATAAATTTTGAAAGTTGAAATTTAAATTTCTATTTTCTTATTGGATTATATTGATGAAATGATTATTTTTATGGGGTTATAAATAAAATTTGTTAGAAATAAAAATTATTTTAAAAACAAAAATAAAAATAATCCTATATTCCACAAGTATCATAATAGTGCACACATAAATATCAATATTTCCGAAAAAAATACACACATCAAATCTCACTATTTATGAAAAATTAATTATTTATTAAAATAAATAAATAAATTATATGCCACGAAGTGTCATAATATTACACATAAAATTTCAATATTTATGAAAATTTTGTGTAAGTGTGTCAAACTCATATTTGATTTTTAATTAATGTGTAACTTTTGAAAATAATTTAAAAAGTTGGCTCAAGTTTTTGAATATTTTTTAATATATATATATATATATATATATATATATATATATATATATATATATATATATATAATGTGAAATTATTTGAAATTATATTAGATTCACTTTTATATATACTATTAACACATATAATCTACTTAATGTAAGAAAACATCTAAAATTATTATGTGACTATCTAAATAAAATATTCCTAAGTTATAATGAGAAATATTTAACAAAATCTCTTTTAAGCCTTAATAAGTTAGGACTCCAATACTATTGCAATAATTGATTTCTAATTGCAATTGATATTATAGTCTCAATTTTACATTTATTGTCTATCTACTCTATTAATAACTTACAGTTTTCCAATACTTATAAATATTTTTCTATTGTCTTTTTCATAAAAATATAAAATGCCTAAAAGGTAACTACTCTTTTACTAACAACATATTTCAAAATAATATAATGTATTGATAAGAAAAAACAATATCCCCTCCATTATAAATCTTTATAGCTCTTTGGTACCCCTCTAAGTCAACATTTCTTCATGTATTTCATAATTAATTATGTGTTCCTTTAATATTATATAATATTTTTCTTTGAAGCATTTTTACTTACCTTTAATAACTAGCTTGATTTTATAATATTAAATATTTTTCTTTCAAACATTTTGACCTACCTTTAATAGCTGGCTTGATTTTAAGGGAAACTTGTATAGGAGTCATACAAGGCCTTGAAATATCAAGTTGTCAAATAATGCAAGGTAAAGACTTATAATCATTTGTAGATGCATTAATTATTTAAGAATATAGACAACAATTAAAAGCCAATTGATGCCATTTGTTGTGTAAATTTTTGTTATAAATGATTTTAATGAAAAATAGAAATTTCACTGTTGTAACTAAACACAAACTGAATCTTAAATTTGTGAATTCAACTATAAAAAACTTCCTACTTAAAAACTTTAACAATTTTATTTGTTTTAATATTTTGAAAAATTGTTTTAATATTCTAAAGTAGAAACCTAAATTCAAAAGTTAAGAATATCTAAACTATTATAATGTCGTTTACAAATTGAAACCTTGCAAATCATAAGATTTTTATGCATATGCATGAGGGGAATTTTTATATTTATGCTATCAATTACTTTTTGCATAAGAGGCATGTACTGAGCAGCAACACTGCATATTAGACTTGGTCATATCTTATTATAAATATATTAAATATGATACAATTTTTATTTTTGTAAATGATGATTCTTGTTAATCTCTGTGTGAGAATTTAAGGTTCGAGAGTAAAGATTAAAAATGAGGAAAATGATATCTCCATGATTCAGTTAAGAAGCTCTCATCCAATTCTAGTATATAACTAGAAAAAAAACTATTATTTTATTCTTTTACATAACTGATATTTCTTATGTAATTATAAATATGGAAAATAAGATTTTTTTTTTTTTTGGGGTAAAATATGGTTCATGATGATGATGATCATTAACGTCCACTTAGAACAATGTGGTTGATTAAGCCTAAAAAAAAAAGTTTAATTGTCATTCTTCAAAATCTTGTTTTTGTGGTCAGGGAGAAGTGAAAGAAGTGCTCCAAGATTGCTATAGTTGGGCTGGCTTAGTAAGTCAAGAATATTGGAGGTGTGGCTGATGATAGGGAATTGAGAGCAGATGTGGGCAAGAGGCAAACAATCTAAAAGGAAGTGCTTTTCATCTTCCACCTTCTTAGTATCAAAAATTTGACAGATTCTATCATCCCAGGTGTTGTAGTGTATTTGGCGCATGGGCAGACGAAGTACACTATACTTAATAGGGAGGTTGTTTTCCTACAAGAAAGTCACAGGTCAAATTGGTTTGTCAAACACCAGTGGAACAAGTTCAATATGTAATAAGATAAGTTAAATGTAAACATAACATGCTACATAAAAAAAGAAACAAAAAACAAAACAACATGCACAAGAAACACGCTAAATAGAGAAAACACACTAATAACTCAAAAATGGAGAGCTCTCTCCCTTTATTAGGTGTTGGTGGTATTAGAAGATCAAATGCTAAGTCTCTTTTAGTAGATCCTTTGAGCTACAAAGCTCCAATATCCAAGACAAGGGGGCATCTTCCCCTTAAGTTTTCAGTAGGCCTCTCTTCCCTCTCAAAGGATGGTAGACCGATGAACACATGGTGAACTCTTCTCTCTTGGATTGAGGTGTTGGATGGTCAACAACTGAATCCTTCCAATAATCTTGCTACTGGACAACAAAAGTTGGTTTGCTAAGGAGAAATTTGGCAAGCATAATAATGTGTCTCCTGTTTCTCTTCCCATGCATGGCTTTTATAGACAAATTTCAAAATTTTCCCTTCTTCTCTTGGTACAAGATGGATGTTGACACAAGATTAGGGGTATGATTCTTTTGTGTGTTGGACTAAAGCACCAAGGTGGTTGTACTTGGTTAGCTTGAGTGAATATTTTTCTCCAAGTGTGCCAAGTGGTACTGGATGGTGACATTATGCATCCTTAGGACCGCGCGGCTATTTGAGGGATAGTCGTGATGTTCTTCGCAACTATCGAAGAAAAATCTGCAATGATTGCCCAAGGTTGGTGCTTCCCATGCACGTTCCAAAATATTTTCCTGCTAACCTTAGGAAAAGTAAAAAAAAAAATTCAGTTCCTGTAATGTATTTCTTCCCTATAGATCTTTATTTGTACCTTCTGCTTGAAATTTTCTAATGTCTTTTGCTTGTACAATTTTCTAGCGTTAACAGTTGCCCCCTAATGTATGAGGAATAGGAAGAACTGTATAGCCGAAATACGTTAAGTTTCTTTTTCTGTATAGTCCTTTTAAGAGGGAGAGAGAGAGAGAGAGAGAGAGAGAGTAACTTGCTTGAAAACCAAGGCTAGAGACCCCTTGGTGTGAGTAAAAGAGATACCGTGAACCCTGCAAGAAATAGAATAAATAAAATATTTCTACGAGGCAAAATGTCCCATGATCGTGATGTTTTGACTAGTGAAGCTTATATGATAGATAGAGGTTCTGTCGATATCACTTTTGTGGTACTGACCTACTGTTGGTTGATGATGATGGTTGCTAACACCCTCTGGGGCAGTTTTTCTTCGAAAGAAGGTTGAATGTGGTTCACACAGGCATAATCTTGGTATGGCGTATTTGTTAAGAACAAGTGCTCATTGTATGCATGGGTCTATGACTAGTGGGGACCTTCCCGTGTAAGCATTTCTGAAAGAGATGCTTATCAATTCACAGGTCTTCGATGAATTCTGACAGAGTGCACTGGTTGTGAAGTATGATACCATCTTGGACATGAAAGCTTATGTTGAAGTCAAATGTAAAGAGGATCGATGACATCAATGGGAAATTATGATTCCCATAGTTCCATTCAAGGAAGCCCCTATTGAGGTGAGGAGTCATCCTAGGTCCTACCTCCTTGGAAAATGGTTGTTGAAGTCGACAAGAAGGAAGCATCAACCAAATGAGATGATTACTAATGCAAGGGAACATCGTTTCTGATGTAGCAAGATGTGGTGTGATAGGTTAACTTAGGCATGATGATGATAAATAGCTATAAATGATGATGGTAGTTAAGTGGCCCTAGGTCAGAGCTTGTAAATGCGAGTGGCGGTAGTCATAACAATTTCTGGTGAGGAAATCCCTGGAGTCAGTAGGACATCTAGGGTGGGTGTACGATTGTTATGAGTGTTATGGTGGGGTTTGGTAAAGAATGCGTAGCTCTGACCAAGGGTGATTAGGAACTGTTGCCATGTGAGAAATGTGAATGGATGGGTGGGGTTTCTCTCCTAAAATATCTTTGTACACTTTCCAAAAGAATATAGAATGGTTTTGGATGTACAAGCACGGAGACGGGTGCCCCAATAAACCTAAAACTAATGCATCACTATGGTGTGAGGGAGGTGTTTTGTTGAGGGTGGGTGCCCTATTAGTTGGACTCAGTGCGGGGGTGGTGAAGAAGATGAAAATTTTCACAGGTGGGATATGCTGGTGGGGGTGTGGTAGGCTAAGTGCAAGATGCAGTGGTACGTATTCGATCTGCTTATGAGAATGGTAGTTCGAAAAAGAGGTTTTAATGTGACATGGGTAAAACTTGACTTGATGTATGATGAATGAATGAAAATGAAGTTCCCAAACTTGGATGTTATGGCCATGGCTCTGGACCTTTGGTGTATGTTCTACATGAGTGATGGATGCCATGGAGGGTGAGGCTCTACCGACCTGAGAGAATGTTCTTCATGTGCGAGGTGAGGTGATGATAAACATGGTCGGGTGAATGAAACCTATGGTTTATTTATGTGGAGAAATTATGTCAGTATATGCAAAGATTCTGTGGGGAGCTTATCATGCTAGGGATAGAATGATACCTTCTCTTGTACCTTTAGTGGCTGTAGCGACTGGTGATTTGGCATTTTTGTAATACCTACAACCAATACTCCAAGTAAAAAGCATCTTTTCTATTCAAACATATTGAAAATAACATTAAATGGAAATCAATAAGAGAGGGCATACCTGTTGTGACTGAAAAAATGACTTCTTCTGAGGAATGGATGTATAGAGCCTATTTTGAACATGATGAAGTATTGATCACTGTGTTTCTTACGGTTTTGCAATTGGGCATTATGAGCTCCAGTTATGGTCTATTGAATAATGATAAAAGGGCGAGATATTGGCCAATATGGCTCATTTCAATTCATTTGTGTCGTTTGAGAGTCTAAGGTCAAAGCTGATCCCTTACTTCCGAGCCTTTCTTGTTGTTGCGATCAGCCTGAGTACCTGGGATTCATGCCATCAGTGTCAAGTAGGGCCCTAAACGTCCTGCTTTTCAATTTTGTCATTTTTTGTCTAGGGGTCCATACAAATGTGATTTGTACGGATTACATGCCTATTTTTTTCCTCGACCGCGCGGGCGATCGAGGCTGATCTGTGTGAACCTCGCAGAGAAGAAAGCTTTCCCACGGTGTCATCGTGCTTGGTGAAGTTTTTGCGCGATAATAGGCAAAAACTTTTAATTTTTTGGTTTCTTGATTTTAGCCACTGATTTTTGGTTTTTACTGGTAACAAGATGTTGTGGCGTGAGTGATATTGGCTTGATCTTCACGCAGCTGTGACACAAGACCCCAATTCTCGGGGCCTTTTAGCATAGTGGGGGTTGCTGAAATTTCTAAAGGACAACCTTTAGCGATCACAGGATAGCCTTCTTCGTTTCTTGGTCCATTGTTGGAACAAGAGACAACGAGTGATGGTGTTGCAGTAGAGAGACGTCATCATTCGTCCTGGGATGGATGTTTACTTTGTGACAAGTTTATTGCCTCAGGGGGAGGCTCTTCCACACCCACTCCCTCCTCTGAGGGTGAACATCCAATGCTGGGATGGGGAACATTGTGGTCCTGATCCGATTAAACAAGGTTGTGTTCACATTTACTCTGTGACTGATTTAGCTGAGAGGGGCACCCGGGTGATGATATTTCTCCTGATAGGGTCATTGTCATGCAATAGGGCGTCGGGCCTGTTGTACCTTAAGAAACAATTCCTTGGCTGTGAAAAGGAATCCGTGCTTAAGACATTCAAATAACTATGTCACAGAGATATCGATCCATGTTTAATCACCTCCAGAGCTTAATCATTGAATCTTCAAAATCAAATGCTATAAACGACCCACAATGCTATTATCTGCTGATATAGAATGAAATGTTCAGAAGAAGAATGAAAGGGAAAAGTTCAAAACGATATGCTGCTGTACAGAATCTATCATTTCAAACTTTAGAAGAATTAAAAGAAAAGAAAAGTTAAAATTAAGGAGCGCCTATTAAGGTTTTAAAATCTTATTTACACACGCAAAAAGAGACCTGCTACTTCGATACTTCATTTTATTCAAGGACTGAAAATACATTATGTAAACTAGGAGACGTAACAATATCAACAAATGCTAGAAGTTTGTTTTTCCTTCATTAATCACTTGAAATATCATTACAAAGATCACTGTCTGGAGATCTGAAAACCGGAACCCCTGCTCCTCCTCTTATCTATGCTTTTATATCTGCTTTTTGATCTAACTAACTGTTATGATCAGTTTTAAAACTGATTCTTGGAAGTTCTAGAATTATTTAAATCTACAAAATATCTGTTTTAATAGTATATATATATAATATAAAACTGAAAATAGAACCTTACTCTAACGCAAGCAAAAGGAACCAATGGTACATTTTGGGTCCCATTACACCCATACGTACCAACAAAGTCACCCATGGTTTTTTAAAACCCAAAACTGCCTGCGGGAGCAATGATAGCGGTTTCTAAGAAATAACCACGAGATGCCGCAACGCACTATAGCCGTCGATTTTTTAGATGGTGGTTTCAATTAAACCATTTTGCGGGGGTGCTATCTCCCATAAGATCTGTTTAATTTGAGCCGCCCCAAACCATTGGATCTAAGTCGGATGATCCAAGCCATCGATTCAGCTTCAATCCTACTTTGCAAACCACCACCGTCATATTCAAGGTATGGGTCTCCGAACACTGTTTCAGCCGAATCCACTGTTACTATTGGTACTGCAAGAGGTTTCATCAGAGCCACTAAAGAGAGATTCGGCATCACTTGATGTGGAATCTCCATACTCTCTTGGAACTAAGTCTATCTTCTCATCCCTTGTCATTTGGTAAATTTTTTCACATCCAAAATCATAACCTTTAGATCTATTTGCAATATTAGAATCCAAGTCCATGGTATGATAATCCAAATCTCTTACTCTAGCAGGTTGATCTACATGGACACTGGCATCTCTGAAGATGGAAAGTGAAGGAAAATGTTTGGTATATACTTCAGCTTCTTTGTAGTATCCACCAGAGAAGGATGATTGCTCAACATCAAATGTGCAATTATTTAAAAGTACTTCTTTATAGATTTCGACCATTTCATTATGTAAAACAGCTGGTGGCCTTGGTGAAGACCTAGAGTATAAAAGCATGTATGCTCCTTCCGACATCACCACATCAAGGCCAACTGGAATCACCTTACTGTCATCGATCTTGTACCACATCCCTTTCAAATCCTTTACATAGCATATATAATGACCGAAAAATGAAGCATTCAGCACATCCAAATGTACAACCACTGCATACAGATTGTATAATGGTGGCTTGTCACCGATTCCACTCATATATGGCAACATGTCCAAGACTTCTGGGAAAGCAACAATCTTGTTGAGCTAGCCAAATCTTCCAGTCTCAAATCTTTTCAGAACTATAGTAAGAACATTCGTTGCTTCATGCACAGTCAACCGCTTTTCAGCTTTCATATAGCTTTTGCACCTGTCTATCCAACGATGCTCAAACTGTAGCGATCCGACAAAAACGACTTATGAATATATTGGAGCTGGGTTTCAATAACTTCTTATTCGATTCAAACAGAATCAAATCACCTCAGTTAAATACGTTTCCTCCTGATTTCATTTTATAAATCGGCTTTCAAATTGTGTTTGGCTTGGAATTAAAATTGCACTTGACGCATTTGACTCAACCAACAGTGATCAAACCAGAATTGGAAATTGATTGTTTTGCATCGTGCCACTGCCCACAGAAGCAGCCGGAGTTGCTACAAGAAGATTAAGATCTTCAATGCACACATAAACATCATCATAAAGGTCCACTACATAGCGTATAAAAATTGCATGAAACATTTTTCTTTGATGCATCTTTGAGATGGGTTTCTTGATGCCAATAGAAAAAAATGATGACTTGCTCCAAACGACCAATATACAAGCCTGCCTCGAACTTTTCTTCCTCCATTCACTTCTGAATCAAATCCTCTACCACACCCATTTCTTTCAATATTCTACCCATCGTTCTCTTGTCCCCATAGAATCCATCTGTGGGCAACGCTAATTGTCTCAAGGACTTAAAATCGATTCTGATATCAGGAAACTCATGGTTATCTACAACATTGGGTAAAATTCTATTGTACAGGCCCAAAATCTGTTTTTCAAATACAATCTTCATAATTTGAAAGAGAGGGCCCTCGGGAAGATGATGCATGGGATGGCCAGGAGCTGCAATAATAGCATCTGGACTTTTATCTAGTCGAATTAGGCTACAACAGGGCCCTCATATTGGTTTCTTGCACCGATTGTGGGCCGAACAATTCTATGACTAAGCTCGCCATGTTTAGGATGGCATGGTGTCACAACTGGGGAAGGGCCATAAATTCTATGACTAGGCTTCATAGCTTATGCAACAAATTTAGCTAACTCCATGATTATTGGTAGCTGATCCGATACATACTACGTTGGTGAGGAATGGCGATCAGTCAGGAGAGTATATTGCCCAGGCGGCGACTGCTAGATTTTGTGACCATTGTGAGGCTTAATCAACGAATCCAAAATAATGGATGGGGGGACGATCCATCTGTGACACCTGAGAAATTTTTAGAACAAGTCCTCGATGATTGTGATCATCTCAAAAAATTATGCTACATGCATCTTATCTTTAAGGCTGAGACATCCTGCCCTTATGGGTGAAATTTTTTGAGGTAGAGCCCATTGATGGGTTTAGCTAAGCATGTACCATCGGGCACTGATTTTTGGAAACTTTACTTTGATGGATCTTGTACTAAATATGGAGCTATAGCTAGTGTTTTTTTAATTTCACCAGAGAAAGAGAACATAACCCAAACCTACAAGCTGGATTTTGATGTCACCAATAATGTTGCTGAGTATGAAGCTTTCCTTCTAGGTTTAGAATTAGCTAGAAGCTTAAATATGCAAAATTTAAGTGTTTTTAGTGATTCTAAACTCATACTGAGATAGGTTAGGAATATTTGTCAAATAAATCATCCAAGTCTTAGGTCTTACAGAAATGAATTTTGGGATTCAATTGAAAATTTCTTTCATGCATTCAATATCACTGCCATCCCTATAAATGAAAATGTTCATGCAGACTCCTTAACAGTTTCTGCAAGATATTTCAAAATACCAGATCAAATGCAGATACAATACCAAATCCAAGTCAAATATAGGCCATCCATTCTAGATAATTTAAAATATTGGCAAATATTTGATGATGATGAACAACTTAAATGTTTTCTTCAAGTCATTGATGAATTCTTTGTTTTACAAATTGAAGAAGATCAAATAGATATGAATGAAGTTGCTAAAGAAAATGAAAAATATGATTTAAATTCAAAAGTTGTTGATCATAATATTATCCAACTATCAAACAATTTCATTCCTAAAGGCCTTGTCCCTTTATAAAAGCTATTCAATCATAATGATGTCCCTAGAAATTCACTGTCAATTTCACTAGAGGATGATATCAAAGAATCTAACATTGGAACATATGAAGACATTAAGAACATTAAATTTGTGCATATTTACCTCCTAAAGTTAAAACTGAATATCTGAAACTTCTTAAAAATTATAAAGATGTTTTTTCTTGGTATTATGTTGAATTAAAAACTTATGACACATCTCTCATAGAGCATAAAATTCCACTGAAATCTGAATAAAAACCTTACAAACAAAACCTAAGAAGAATTAATCGAGTTCTACTTCCTACCATAGAAAAATAACTTAAGAAGTTGATTGATTCCCAAATAATTGTTCCCTTAAGATACTCAGATTGGTAGCCAATTTAGTTCCTGTTAGGAAGAAGAATGGGGAAATCAGACTTTGTGTAGACTTCAGAAACCTTAATAAATCATCTCTAAAAGAAAAATATCCATTACCCAGGATGGATTAGTTGCTCTAAAAGGTTCCAGGTGCTAATATACTTTCCATGCTTGATAGTTTTCTAGTTATAACCAGATAATGGTAAATCCAGAAGACAGAGAGAAGACTGCCTTTACCACTCCTTGGGGCACATTCATGTATGCTAGAATGCCCTTAAGGTTATCAAATGCAGGGACAAAATTTCAAAGAGATATGAACTTAGCTTTTGTGGGTAAGACAAATAAGTTTTTTTTTTAATATCTTGATTATCTTACTATTTTTTCTAACTCAGATCAGAAGCATTTAAAAAATTTGAGGAAAGTTTTTGACAATTGTAGAAAATTCAGGATATATCTCAACCCTAGGAAGTCTTTGTTTGCTATCAAAGAAGGAAATTTTTTGGGTCACATCATTTCAAAGGAAGGAGTGGTGATTGATTCTAAAATAGTATCAACAATTCAATCACTTTCATTGCCAAGGAATAAGAAAGCGATCCAAGATTTTCTTGGAAAAATTAACTTCTTGAGAAGATTCAGTCCTAACTATGTTGAAATAGTTAAAGACATAATTGATATACTTAAAAATAATCTTGAATTTAAATGGAATATTATTGTTATATATGCTTTTGATCAGATTAAGAAGGTCATCTCTGAAGCACCAACTTTAGCTAGCCCCAATTATTCTGAACCATTTAGTATAATTTCCTTTGCCTGTGAAACCACTCTAGTTGTTTTCCTTTTACAGAAAAATGAAGATGGTAATGATCAACCCATAGCATTTTTCAGTAAATTCATGCAAGATGCAGAAATCAAGTATGACATTATTGAAAATCTAGCCTACTCTCTAGTTCAAACCTTAAATTCTTTCAGAATGTATATCCTCCACTCAACCATTACTTCTTATGTTACTAATAGTGATGTAAAAACTATTCTTACCCAACCAGACACTAATGGAAGAAGAGGAAGATGGATCACCCAAATCATCGAGTTTGATCTCATTATGAAAACCACTAAGCTCGTAAAAGGTCAAGGTTTAGCCAAATTTTTAGTTGAATCTAATTGGAAGGTCCTAGGAATAAATTCTGTTTTTGAAATATCTGATAAGAATGCACAAGAACCTTCTTCCAACTCTCATGGGGATAATACACGAGAACCTTCCTTAAATGCAGAAGGCGAGAATCCACAAGAACCTTCCCAGGATTATGAAGGAAAGAACACAAAAAACCTTCACCTTCAAGTCAAACAGTCCTTGTTCATATTGATGAAAATTTTTGACTATCAAATTGGGATGCAGATATTGTACATTTTCTGATCAACTTTGAGTGTCCTAGTCAATTTTCAAGAAATTAGTGCAAGACAGTTAAATTGAAATCTGTGAAGTATTGTATCATAAATTCCAAGTTGTGCTGGAAGGATCCTCTATGTTACTTTGTTTACACTAGTACATTTGGTCAAAATTATGACACTTTAGTTCTGACACATTTGTCGTATTGTTAGAAATTTTCCCAATTTTTATCAAATTTTCAAATCCTGCCAAAAACCGTCGCTATACCGACGTTTAGGGACATCGTTGTTTTTTTGACGTTTATGAATGTCTTCGGAAATGCGACGTTTTTAAAATATGAGTCGGTATTGCGACGTTTGTGGGACACAACGTCGAAAATGCAACGTTTCTAAAATATGTGTCGATATTGCGACGGTTTGGAGTAAATGCTGGAAATGCGACGTTTCTAAAATATGAGTCAGTATTGTGACGTTTTTGGGACACAACGTCAGAAATGCGAAGTTTCTAAAATATGCATCGTTATTGCAACGGTTTGGAGAAAATGTCAGAAATGCGACGTTAGAGACGCTTTGAGGACAACCGTTGGTATGGCGATGATTTGAGGACAATCGTCGATACTACGACGGGTCAAGGGTAACTGTCAATGTTCCGACATGCTTGCCAAACATCGGTATTGCGACGGGTGGAAGACAACTGTTGGTATTGCACCAGTTGGAGGGTAACCATCGGTGTTGCGATGTGTTCACCAAACGTCGTAACCACACTATATAATATTAACATATAAATACCACACTATTTACCAAATAAAAAATATCAAATCATTATAATACCCATTAAAATGTTCTTTGTGCCATTTCTAAGCCATAGTAAGGCTTTCCCTAAGATTTGTATATTTTGCGGTCAAATTTAACTCTTGGTTAATTTTCGAAGGATCACTAAGTAATCTAATATTAACTCGCATTGTAACTTTTCAATCATAATCTAATATTAAATTTCGTTATTACTTTTCAAACACTCCTTAAGTAATGCATCCACCAAATTTGTCACATCAATGTAGTCCCTAATACATGTACCTTCAAGAGTATTGTAATATGTTCCTTTAACCCACATTGATATGTTCCTTTCACCCACTTTGGTAAAAGGAAGAAAGCAACACTACAAAGTTTATAATAATATATATGTTCACAATTGAGTTGATCTATTAAAGTTAAGAATTTTAATCATCCTCCAACGTTAATTCTAACGAGTTTAATGTCTAATTTAATCCAAACTAAGGAAAAATTAACTTTGGGGGTAGATATGTTTATTCTTTAATAAAGTGAATTTTAAAATTTAAATGTAGAGAAATACCTCATTTAAAGGGGGTTTGATGCCAGAAATAGAGCAACTAAACCTCACTTAGTAACGATTAAATTTTCATATATTTCTGGTTTAATAGGTTTTTCTTAATACATGTAAATGAAACCCCACATCTATAAATCAATATTACTAAAGGATTAAATGTTAGCAATGATATAATATACAAGATGATTTAAAGAGTGTTGATGGAAGCATGAGTACAAAGTTAGCTTTACTACTCTCGTTATAATATAGATTCTGGTCTCAGAGGTCCATTTCTCAATTCTTTTACTTTGTTATTTATTTTGATGTTTTCAAAGTAAGAAAAAATAGAGGAATTAGCTCTCAAGTTTATTTTTAAATGCAAGTCCTAGTTTGGAGGATTAAGGTCTACAAAATTTTAGGGTCATTTTGAAGCACTAAACGATGTTTTTTGAGATCAAAGTTTTTTTTGCTTAATTGCAATGCCTTGTGGCATTGTTATACACTAAAATATCTTTACAACAATGCAAGAAATAAGTTGATCAAAGTTTACATTGATCTTGGGTGAATGAATATTCTCTACCTTAAATAGCTCTCCCTCTCTAGCCTTCTGCTCGAACTTTATATTATCCTCTCCTATGTTCATGCATGTCATCCCTTTAGCCTTTTTCCAAGCTTCACATCCCAATTGCCTTTGTTCGGGCGAGTCAGCCAGTCGGGTCGGGTGGGGTCGTGTTAGGTCACGGTGTGAGGTCGGGTCGTGTGAGGTCGCGGGGTCGGGTCGGGTCGGGTTGGGTCGAGTCGTGTGAGGTCGGGTCGTGTGAGGTGAGGTCGGGTTGGGTCGTGTGCGGGCGCCCATAGAACGCGTCCTAGTTGGGTTGTGTTGGGTTGTGTGAGGGTACCAAGGAAACACATTCAGGTGGGTCGGGTAGGGTTAGATCGAGTCGTGTCACGTGAGGCCACACAAGAAAATGCGTTCAGGCCAGTTGGGTCAGGTCGTGTCTTGTGAGGGCGCCCAAGGAAACGTGTTCAAGTGGGTCGGGTTGGGTCGGGTCAAGTCGTGTGAGGGCGCTCAGGAAAATGCATTCGGGCAGGTTTTCTCGGGTCGTGTCGTGTGAGGGCACTCGAGGAAACGCGTTTGGGTGGGTCGGGTCACGTCAAGTCATGTGAGGGTGCCCAAGGAAACGTGTTCGATCGGGCTAGGTCGATTCGGGTCGGGTCGTGTGAGGGCGTACAAGGAAACGCGTTTGCCGCGGGTCGGGGAGGGTCAGGGAGGGTTGTGTGAGGGCGCCCAGGGAAATGTGTTTGGGCGGGTTAGGTCGCGTCGGGTCCTTTGAGGTCGCCTAGGGAAACGCATTCGGGTGGGTCGAGTCGTGTGAGGGTGGTCGTATAAAAAATGCTAAGTTGTGATCGCATGTGTGCCTTGTACTACACGTTTGTGTGATCTATTTTCCTTTTTTATCTCCGTCGTGCCTTCGTTCGAGCGGGTCGAGTTGTGCCGTGTGAGGGCACGATAGGAAACACATTCGGGTTGGATCGTGTGAGGAAGGCCGTATCAAAAATGGCAATTTATCACAACAAAAATAAAAATATGACAGACACAAGGGTTTCCTTGGGCACCCTCACACGACACGACCTGACCCGACCCGACCCGACCCACCCAAAATCGTTTCCCTCGGTGCCCTCACACAACTCGACCTGCCCGAATGCATTTCCTAGGGTGCCCTGACACATTCACAAAACGTCGGAATAACGACATGGATAGAAAATGTCAGAAGCGAGACATAGCCTTTTTAGATCGTCGAAATAGCCACGATATGAAAATACCATTTACAAAATGTCTGAATGGTGACGATATGAGGCTTGTTACAAATTTAATATATTATTTCAAATATTAGTGTAGTAATTTTGTTAATTAATATATATGTGAGCTTCCACCTTCACGTGGTTGGCCCTGTTCAATAGAGAATAAATTATTCTTGAAACCAAGAGAAGCTCATTCATCTTTATTTAGATTATCATAAATGTCATCATTGTTGTCAGATTATTGCAGCGCCAAAATTGCTGAAATTGTTAGAAAACATTAAAAGTGCATTTCTTTTAGGAATTGTCCAATGAGGCCATAATTTTTTCCGGATGACCATTTTCTTGCTAGAATATGACAATAAATTCTTAAAAAAATCCCACTATGGTAGTGTTTAAATTGTTCTTTTGATGACGAAAATGGATTCAACACCATCAAGGACCCTTGGGGCACCCAAAATCTTGAAGATTGACAATTATAACCTAGAGTTTCAATAACTTTGACCAGATTTTCACAAAATCATGCTAGAATTTCTATTGTTTTATGGATGAAATTCTGGCTTCATTAGACTATGTGTTTCTTTTATATGAGGTTTAAGAATCTTCCCTATATCTTGTGTTGTTAGAATGACATGATCATAACATTCAGCCATAATGTAAACACATGATTTCATGGTTTTATTCCCAGTCGTCCTCCTACTTCTTTGCATTTTATGTTTATAATTTAGTGGAGATTATATGAGCTTGAGGTTGTGGCCAACTTTCATGCTTATCACAAGGATGCATGGGTTTAATTAAATGACCATCCATTCACATGTATCTATCATTCTAGAAATTACACAAGGAGAGATTGACCGAGGAGTTTAAAAAACAGTTCCTCCCATCGGTGCCTTGTGCACATTCGTGCAGCCCGTTTTCCGTTTTCTCCCTTGTGCCTTCGTTTGGTCAGGCGCGCCGTGTGAGGGCGCCCACCCAAATGCATTCGGGTCAGGTCAGGTCATTTCGTTTGAGGGCAGCCGTATCAAATTTTCTAAGTTGTGACCACATGGGTGCCTTTTACACCTTCGTGTGGCCCGTTTGTCATTTGCTCCCTTGTGCCTTCGTTTGGTCATGCGCGCCATGTGAGTGCACCCACCCAAACACGTTCGGGTTGGGTCGTTTCATTTGAGGGCGACCATATCAAATTTTCTAAGTTGTGACCACACAGGTGTCTTGTGCATGTTCGTGCGGCCCATTTGTTGTTTGCTCCCTTGTGCCTTTGTTCGGTCAGGCGCATCGCGTTGTTTCGTTTGAGGGCGCCTGCCCAAACCCGTTTGGATTAGGTCATTTCGGTTGAGGGTGCCCACCCAAATGCATTCGGGTTGGGCCATTTCGGTTGAGGGCGCCCGCCCAAACGCGTTTGGGTCAGGTCGTTTCGGTTGAGGGCGCCCGTATCAAATTTTCTAAGTTGTGACCGCACGAGTTCCCTGTGCAAATTCGTGTGGCCCATTTGTTGGTTTCTCCCTTGTGCCTTCGTTCAGTCGGGCACGCCGTGTGAGGGTGCTCGTCCAAATGCATTCGGGTCAGGTCGTTTTGGTTCAGGGTGCCTGTATCAAATTTGCTAAGTTATGACCGCATGGGTGCCCTGTGCATGACATTCGTTCAGTCCGTTTGCTGGTTGCTCCCTTGTGCCTTCATTCGATTGGGCGCATCGTGTCGCGCTGTGTGAGGGCGCCTGCCCAAACACGTTCGGTTCGGGGCGAAGCTGCATCAATGAAACAAAGTCTGGGTTGAGTCGGGTAAAAAGACTTTCAGCATTCACCCGCAAGTGGAGTCAGGTTCCTTCCGCAAGGTGCGTGCAGAACAATGTCCAGGGCAGGGTCAATTCGAGTTCCTTCCACAGGACGCGTGCAGAAAAATGTTTAGGGCAGGCGCGTTCAAGTCGAGTCGGGTTCGTGCAGCGCGTCCATGTTCAGGATGCCATGCGGAACAATGTTTGAAGGCGTGAAAATCGTTCATCAGGGTCGGGCCACGTCGAACGTGACCCGAACACGTTCAGGAGATGCGTACAAGTCGTGACCCCGGTGACCCCCATGTAGACCGTGACCCCGGTGACCCGCGTGCAGAAACACGTTCAAGGTGCCGAGGGCTTCTATGACCTGAGTGACCCACTTGAACCAGAATTCATGCAAACTTCAGAAACATGTTATAAAAGGGAATTTAGGGGTTCCTTTGGATTGTTTGCACTGTTGGGGAGTTGTTAAGGCTAGACCAAGGTACAAACACATTTGGAAAGAAGCATAAATGGTTTATGCAGGCTTGGTTGTATAATTATTGCAAATTGTACATATTTATTGAAACCTGTGACCCTTATAATAGTCCTTAAAACCCATTGGGATTGGCCATTCAAAATGAGAGCAAGTCTAGTTGGGACCTACGATCGGGTGATTAATTCCCCCTTGTTGGCAAGGTGGAATTTTTTCCCTGTCAACAACCCTATAGTCCTTAATCCATCTAACATATACTTATAAAATGATCTTTTTTGTAAATGTGGCCCTTGACTATGCCATGAAAATGCTCCAAAAAATTCTTAAATGATGGGAATTCCTATTCATGCATGAAGCTAGTGGAATGTGACAAGTCATCCAAGATACATGCAAATATTTTATTTTTGCCTTGGGGAATGTGAAATAATGGGTCAAGGGGACACAAGGGTTGCATGAATGGGTATAATTTAGAGGTGCAAGAATGGTTTACTATGATCTAGAATCCTAGCATTAGAGAATGAGAAGGGGGTTTAGGACCTAATTTCATATAAGGGGCTAGGGGACCTAGAGGGATGGTAGTGAGAGAAATCGATAGGGGAACCCCCAATAGTGGTGATAACCACTAAATCCTTTGACCCTAACCACTAAATCCTCTGACCCTAAATCCCTTGGAACTTAACCCTTTACCCTTGAAGCCCTTAACCACTAAGTATCTGAGGCTGAAAATAACACCCCAAACCAACATATTGACCTCCTAGGAGAATCCTTCACCTCTAATTGAGCATATTGGAAACATTTGATTTTTAGATAACTAGGTATTGGTTATGAGGGTATCATGTGTTTGTAGGTAATGCCATTATTACCATGTATACCAAACATAGAAAAATTAGAGAATTTTCCAAGCCTCTATTTGAATCACTCACAATATCCACACTTCATGTTCAAATGGATCTTGTAGTGCTCTCTCACACAGGGAGTTGGAAATGAATAGATCACTCAAAAAGACAAGGCTCTCAAGCGATTAAAGTTGTAACACAATTCATCAAGTGATTTACACCACCAATATAAATGACATCATTGTATGTTTGTGTCAAGTTGTTAGAAAGGTTATTTATAGACAATACATTCAATGTACTTGGACTTCATCTAATTTTTAGGGCCTCGACTATAATATGGAATTTGTATCAGGAACACTTAATGCAAATGAAAGGGGGCCTTTTTGTTTAACCACATATGTACAAGAGCATCAGATACTTCCCTTCAGACCCCCCTTGGTTGATGTCGAAATTCGAATTTTCTCAATTTAATCCAGGGAAAATAAAATTAAGAATTTCTTGTTGTGTTTTTCAATAGAAAAGCACAATGGTTTACCAGTAGCAGCAAGCACCATGGTTTATCAATCTAAGAAAGCACTTCTATGTTCAATCACTCATTTTTCATGCTCAAGATTTTTAATATATGGGAAAAGAAAACTAATGAAGGTGGAGCCACTCTTTGGTGTAATTCCCCCGTGTAATGTTCTTCCATAGGTTTACTTCTTGAGAATTCTCTTCAACACCAAAAATTTTGGACCCCCTCCCCTCCTCATATCTTGTATTTAATGTTGTTTGGGGTTGCCTCCAAATGTGATTGAGAGGGCACTCTTACCCCTCCCTTGCATTTCATTACCCAACAAGTTACCCTTTTAGGGAACGAAACATAGATGACATCGCCCTGCATTAATGGCTAACTTGCTCAGACTCTAACCTGTGTGCCTCTTCCTTGGGTTTTTAAGATTCACTTAAATGTTTTATTACGTGTATGTTGATAAATATAACATAAAAAAAATAAGTAATTAATCAATTAACATTGTAGTCTAATTAGTAATTTTTAATTAAATTTACTAATTCATAATTAATCAATTGACATTAATTATTTTAAAGCATTATTCTTTAACTCAGCATTAATACATGATTAAACCATTGATGCACAATGAATAGTAACACATGTCCATGCCTCAATATCATTATCAGAACATGAATGAACTTTTACTAGTAATAATTTTATTAGATTAACCACACCGAGTTTCCATGCAAGCAATCTAAAATTATGATGAGATTCTCAATTGCACAAAAGTGTTTATAGAGATCATATTTAATGTAAGGGTGTTACATCGATCAGGTAGATCACTCGAGGAGGGGGATTGTATAGACCCAAAATGGAAAACAACTGCTAAGAGAAGGAGACTTGTCACACACTCATTGAATCAAAAGTGTGGATAGGTGTGTTCGATGTAAGCATTAAACTAAACCTTTTACTTGTGGAAGCTTTATGAAGCAAAGGATACATATGCAAATAATTATTGATTCGAAATTTCATTTGGTGAAATGTAAGTTACCTTGTGGAATTTGAGACCCCTAGCTTAGCCTAAATACTGCCCTTTTTTTAAATTCCAACAAGGGATATGTGGTAATTACCTTACTTCCTTTTTTTCCAAAAAATCTTACCTAGTTACCTAACCGCATTTTTTCCAACAATTCTTAGCCTAATTATGCTTTTTTTCCAGCAATGCCCGACGACTACAATCACATTGAAGAATTTGAGACAGTAGCTGAGAAGACATGGGTTCAGGGGTTTAGCTGAGAAGATGTGGGTTCAGGGGTTTAGCAGGGGACTTGTTGGTTCGACCACCAACCACTAAGAAAAGACAACTACTGGCCTGACTAGGAAATCAGGTGCAATCAGCCTTTGTCAACCCAAAAAATGGTAAGGATACACAAATAGCTCATAAAATCTGGAGTGCATATGATAGTAGTTGGAATCCATTGATATAATTTTTTTCCAGAACTCAGAAATAATCTCTTATAAACTATGATCAGGTATGGGATTTTGTGATGGAGCCTACCAGGATTAGCTAGGTTTGTGGGGCTGATGTTGTCTTGCTTCTCAATCAATCTCATTTTTCAATCTAAAACTAGCTGCTGGAAATGGTACATATAATAGGGCTGAGCTATTTTCCATGTGGCTCCTCTTTAAAACAATTGTAGCTAAAGGCTTAAAGAATTTGAAAGTATTCGGAGATTTGAAAATAATGGAGAACTGGGAAAAAAATTAGTAAAAAATTATAGCTATTTCTCTTTCTGTTTTCTAAATAAACACGATACTTGATTTTTGTGATTGAATCTTCCCTTTCAGAGTCCTTTTTGAAATTTGGCCTATGCATCTAATTTTCTATGATATAAATTTAATTTTGGACTTCAAAGTCCAGAGTCCCTCCTACAGTAGTAGTCCTAGGGGAGAGCCCTAATTAAGGTTTTCAAGGATAATTCTTCTGTTTTTCTTGGAACAAATGTTGAAGCTGGTGTTAAAGAGCTTCCTCTTTCCTTTTAATCGTTAGAGGTTTCTTGCTGACATCTGTTTAGGCTATCCCATTTCAAATTTTGTTTAGAGCCTAGATTGGGAGGAGGCCTAGACACTATATTCATTGCCACTAGGACGAGTGATGAGGATTTGGGAGAATTCTCTAGAAGGAGGATGCAAGAAGCACTTGTGCTTAGTCCCAGTGAGGGTTGTCTCCCAGGAGCTCTAGATTTTATTTTCAGAAATTTATGCAAAGGCTTAGATTGAATGTACCATGCTTTGGGAATGATGTTTATGTTTGGTTAGTACATCCAATTTTTGTCCAGGTTTAATTGACTTTTCAAATCTGTTTTGTTTGAACCGGTGTTGCGAACATCTCGATAACATCCCGATTTTATCTCGAAATCATGATTTTTTGGCTTAGCCGATTTTTACTGATGTTTTGAAGGTATCTTGATTTCACCGATGTTCGCCGATATTTATTACGCATGAGGGTCAAAATCAAAAGTAGGAGATTATGGAATTTTCATAGGTCTCAGTTTCTGAGAGAGTCCTGTATTGATGCAGGGCCACTTTTCCAGTTGAAGTTCATTAAAAAAACTCTAGTTTTGTTTATTGTTAATGTATTGGACCCTTTTTGAAAACAACAGGATGACTGACTCCTTTTACTAAAGGCTACCTTCTAGGAGCCTATGATGAATGCAATAAGTATTAATACGACAAATGCATATCTTGTTACTTTTCTAATACCCAATTGCTAATTTGAACAATGTTCTAAGATGCAAGAATTAGAAAATTGAACTGCGAAATTCACTGATCAAATTTACTGAGTATTCTAATGAATTTGTAGAAGAAAATAAAATAATAAATACACAAACATACAATTAACAAAACACCACAAAACACTAGATAGAACTGCCTCCTTGCGCAAGGTATCTCAACCTCCTTAAGTGATGCGCTCTCCCTGACCTCACAAGTTGATCTGGAAATATTTTCTTGACCTCAAAACACAAATTCTTTCTAGTGCATAATGATGTATTCACCAAGTCTACACTCTTCTCTTTATAGGATTGAACTTCCCTTCAACTCAAGAAAACTAGCTCCTTGAACTGAATTCGAATTGCCTCGCCGAAATCAAGCCTAACTGACATCTAGAACTCAAGCGAACTGGCCTTTTAAACTCGAGTCAAACTGTCTCACTGAAGTGAAGTCGTAGTGAGATAAAATATCCATGCATGCTCAATTACATTTGCTCGATTTTATATTTTGACTATAAGAAAATTAGAGAATTTTCTGAAGTCAACACTAAGAGAAAGTGAGAATGCCCCTTTGCTTCACATGTGGTTTTTTTTTCAAACTACTAAATTTAGTAGAACCCTTGCATCTCTAACTTAAATTAACTAATGTTTCTATTGTTAAGCCTTAGGAATGTTTATTTTTTGATCATCTATGGGCAGTTCAAAGTTAGGCTACATGAAATCCCATGGATCATGAGAGAGAGAATGAAGAGTACCTCCATAACTAAGAGGGAGTGTTGAAAAATGTAGCTTTGGTTGGTACTTTTGGTAGAATATTGGAGACAAAATTAGAGGCAATTTGTTTTTTTTTGTGATGGTCAAGTCGGCTTCAAAAGGTTTAGGTTGTCTCCATGGTCAAAAGGTGTCTTTTCAAGGGTCATGACCCTCCACATCGACCATTATAAATAGAGCCATGTTGGAGGTCATTTTAACACACAACAATGCATCTAAAACTCATATGATCTACTACAGTTTCCTCACATGTGCAAAGAAAGAAGAAGGAAGATCTTTGTCCATCATTGACAATGTTTGACCTAGCGATGACTTGCATTGACCAAGTTTTTTTGACTGCTTGACCGAACTGTGAAGGATGCCAGATCTTCTATTGAACCTCAGCTTTGTTAACTTTACTTTGTGGAATTTCGACCCTGTTGACTTCAACCTTTTTCTCCCGCATTGACCACAGTGGACTTCTGTGGATCGAGCTGCTACAGTTCTGCATTCTAACTGGAATTCAAATGAACTTTGACTGGTATTTTTTATAGTGAAAAAATTAGTGATATTATCTCTCTGTCAACTCAATATTTTATATGGTCACGAGTTGACCTTTTTCTGGTTATTATTGGACAAATCTAATTAAATTATTGGTTTTTATTGTCTTATTCTCTACTGTGATCTCTTTTGCTCAATGTTTATGGTTTTTTTTTCAATTGTAATTTCTTGATGACTAATACACTCTAAATTTTATATTCAATGCTCTAAAGAAGATCCTAATATTAGTGGAAGTAGTTACCAGATTTGAAAGTTTTTCTCTAGTTCTACATTCACTAGAAAAACAATAGTAGGAATTAGTGAGGGGGATATGAGAATGAAAATTTTCATTAGTTTCCAGAAAACCACACTGAAGTTCTTGTTTTAAAAATATAAACTTGAAAATTTTGTATTACCTTTCCTGCAAACCCACAATTCATTGAATGAAGAGTTGGTAGCTGCAATGACCACCTGCCACAATTATGGGAGTTGGGTGGTGATTGAGAATCTCCCTCATAGTTCAATGGGAAATATGTGTAATTATCCATCTCAAGCTTTAGGGGTTGATCCATGAGTGGTATGGGGAAATGAAAAAAATTTCGTGGAACAATCATTCACAAATTGATTTAGCGTACATAATGAGAAAAGGGGCACACATGTGCCTAGAGAAGTAAATTAATGCTACCATCTTGAGTAGAATTATTTTTGTAGTATTTTGGATGCTTAGAACCTGATTTGGATGGTCAAATACAACCAAAAAGGTGCCAATTGGAAATTGGATCATTGTTGGTGTTTTCTGGGCATACCAAGATTGAATCAGTCTTACTAAGTCATTGCAAAGAAGATTTGGAACCTAGTTGAGTTGATGAGGTTTTGTTTTAGTGTGTATTGGGTGAACATAAAAAGAAAGAGGAAATTAAATAACTACGGGATTGTAAAGCAATGAAGGGTTTTCCTTATTTTATTTTCTATCAAATTGGGAAGCTTATGGAGATCACGGAAGCCCCAAGCTTTGCAGGGAATATGATTTCATTAGTTTTTTATGACTATAAAGGAGAATTATATTCACCCATCCACTTCTATAAGTGTTAATAGTTAGAATTATGGTATCATGGCCTAGTAAAGAGATGGCCAATTGTAGAGAGTGCATGTGCAACTGAGTCTATGGTTGGGTGGAAAAATATCATTACTAGATAAGTCAGAAACTCTAACCTTCAAATAGGTATCTTATCTATTTTCCTGAAATACCTATTATAAAATTAATGCATGGCTATTGTTATGAATTAAAATATTTCCATATTTAAGAAAATTATTATGTCAAAAATTATGCCTCTTGAATGAAGATAACCATATATGTTTCATGTTTGATCGATTGACATATAAGCACTATGGAAGTTATAGGATGAATTTTTGATGACCTATTTAGTTTTTTGAGAATGTAAACTGGGTAATTATTGTATGTCATTTTCCTATCAAGGTTGAGCTAAATTCCCCTTTTCTTGGATCCTTGGTGGAGATGCTTGTTTAAGAGACAATGCCCACAAATTTTCACATTTTCCATAGAGTGTTGGCAGGCCATGGGACCTTATGATTTTCTACATATAGGAAGGGCATTCATATTTTATATAATTTGGAATCAATTATCCATGATTGAATTTGTTATAAATTAAAAGGAATACTAAGTGAACTTAGTTTATAAATTTGTAAGTTATCTATGGGATAAGAACCCTTAACTTGAATCTTAGGCTTTATTTTGGATAACGTTCTTTATGGATAGTTTTATATATATATATATATATATATATATATATATATATATATATATATATATATATATATATATAGATATAATTTTAATCTCTAAAAGAAAATCACATTTACCAAACATGAAAAGAGATGAAATAAAGAAGAACAGAGTGCACCTTTCACACCAACAAGAATAAGAGTCTCATTAGGTCAATATTTCCACATCGTAGCCCGATGTATATTTCGTGGGAAAGTTGAAACCAAAACCCTCCCTCCGATTCTCCATGCGTAATCCATTTGCCGATCGCAATGGGATCCTTTGAAGATGATCTCGCTCGAGAATTAAATTCTCCAGTGAACATGTTGAATAGAATCCGAATGAAAAGCTTCAGAGTTCCTTAACTTAGTGTTGCCAATGAGAGAGAACCAGACTTCCAAAGGTCACATATACTTTAAAACTCTAATTACCACTTTTGAGTCTCGAACAACCCGAAGATTCTCGAACACCTTTAACCATAGCAAAATTTTAATAGGGCCCAAAGGACTACTTACCTCATGAATATTAAGTACCACTACTAGTTCCAATCTTGAGTTAGAATTAATGATCATAACTGTAATAAAGGACAATACCAAGCAACATAATCACCCAACATTTGACATGCACCATAGAAATAACTCCAAGTAATATTAGGATTGAAAGAGGGAACATGCCTAAGGTTGAACCTCGAAGCCCTTGCTTACGCACTTAGTTACTCTTTTTATCATCATCTTATTTCCGTAAGTCTTCTCATATTTGTTTGTAATAACATATAAGATATTGGGAAAAATATTGCCATCCTCTAGCAACATTATAATCTATTGTGAAGTGATTAGCACAATATAATGTGCATTTATGACCAATCCAAGCTAATTGGAGTTGGGATGAGTTGAATTTGGTAACTTCTTGCTCCTTTTCCAATTGAAGCAAGGGAAGGTTATTTTGGTTTCCATTATGCTGACCATATATGCTAATTTTTGCTTGATTTGACAATTCTATGTACAAAGAGCTCTGTTGTTGGAAAAGGCTATTGTTGGGTATTAGCATCAAGTGTGGATCAATGTAGCTGGGATGGTCGACATCAACCTATAAGTCTCCAACCTCTCAAGAATTTTAGAAAGGAAGTGAACATTGCATTTAGGGTATAGTTCATTCTTATTCATTGTTGGTCAAGTTCTTCACAAGGAAGAACAAGCTTAGTATCGTGAAAGAGGCTGAAATCCTTTGTTCCGTGGGTCAAGTTAAGTTTTTCCAAGGGGGTCGAGTTATCCACTCAAGAGGTCCATATTCACTCTTACACTTAGCCGGTCGAATTCCTCGTAACAAAGGAAGTACAATAACCAATACAAGGAGCTCAAATTTTGTCTTTGTCTTGTGGGAGTGTTTTTGGAAGGCAGATTGATATTTTTCTCATTTGCTAAAGTTTGTACCGCCTAAGAGTGACATTGTGTTTAAGGACGAGTTGCTAGAAAAATTTCCTTTCCGTGTCGTAGCATTATCATGCGGTTGATTTAACCTCTTTTGGATGCTATCACAATATATGTGTGTGGGTTATGGAGATGCCTTAATTACATGTGTGCAGGGGGTGTCATTTAGGAGAAAAAGGGAGCCATAAATGTTGTTGGGTTTGTACAATGAGTAAGAGTTGGCCGTACTCTAGAAATTAAGCTCATAATTCAAGGGGTCAATGTTGGTCCATTTCAGCCTTAAGAACTAATATTTTTCACTTATTCATAAGCCTCCAAACCAGGTTTAATTACCCTTATTCGTTCACTATATATGTTAATTTGAATCTAAGAAATTGATTTTTTATGACTTGGAACTATCTTCATATTGCCTTAAATCAACAATGTATAAAACTTATGGGTTTAATATTAGTTTGTGTATTGAGAAATAAATGCCTATGGCTGATTATTTTCCATGGCTCTCTTATCAGTCCATAAATTTTGTAACATGGTGCTGTATAATTCTAAATTAATTTCATGAGTGGAAAGGAGTTAGTTTTGTATTTTATAGTGCATATCATTGATGTATTCCTTTGTCTGAGTTTAATTTGAATGGTATAATGTTGTCTAGAAGTGTTTTTCAGTGTATTCCTTGCTGAGTTTAGTTTGAATGGTATAACGTTGTCTGAAAGTGTTTTTAGGCATTTTTCTAGCACTGTGTTTTTCATCTAAAACTAAACAAATGGAAAATTTTAGTTGATAGGCTTCCTTTAAAAAATGGCTTTGGCCTTCCTCATTGAACCTTGATCCACCTCTTATGATACTATGAAGATCCAAACCATCATGGATATTATAATCGGTTGTTATCCAAAATGTACAAGCATTGTAAACATACATGGATTTCAAGAATTATTTGTGATTATAGGCTCATACACATAATTGGAATCTTGACTGTCGAAACACATTATAATAAACATAAGTTATGAGGAAATCCAAGGAAAGAGCTAAAGATCAAGGAACTAGTGAGTACTTGCAATCGATTGTCAACAAATAGATAGGCATACTGATGCTTAGAAGAGAAACAAATCATGGTTTCCAACATAATACACTGTGGATCCATGTAATAATATGCAAGACCATGGCCATGAAAAAAGTACACAATAGGTCCATGTCATGAAACTTATCATAGCCATGAGAAAATGAAATGTGGATATGTCATAATATACATCAAGAAGACAACTAATACCAATGGGAAGACGTAGTAATCGTAGGATAGTCATATACTCCATCAAAAATTAGGAGGGGTAGCATGAGTGGCGTGCCTCCAAAGCCCAAGGTCTTTTCTCCAACCCCGATGGTATGATTCTACATCATGTGAATGGATAAAATATTGGCATACAACAATGTATCAAGTATCAACACTTAGTGCTATTCTTGCCTCTCCAAAATGGGAACTAAAAATTTGTTGATCCACACTTAGAAGCTGAGAAAGCTCAGCTCAAGATCCTAAATATTGAATATAAAAATCATGAATGGAATCCCCATCAAAATCTGCACCAAGTGGCGACCATATTAGAGGGTTAATAATCATTGTAGAGCCCAGATGTACATATGATTATAATCCATGTAATGAATGTTTGTGGACACTTGGAGGGCCATTAATAAAAACAAAATCCTTATCATGGAAATATATTTAAGCTAATCTCAAGGAAAAATTTTCCTCCCTTAAAACATTTCAAGCCCTAAGAAGGCAAGCTGTTGAACCACTTTCTTAGCAGATCTTGCATTTCCACTATCATTTCCTAGCTCATTCATAAATATATTTCTGTGAGAATCACAACGAGAAAGAACCAAATCATCCAAACATAGACTAAAAGAATCTAAGGATAAAAATTCAATCAAAGAAAGTTCAACTGAATTCAAGCACTTCACT